>JABXJD010001698.1:30000-67500 GCA_013375575.1 Percina caprodes
ATCGCACTGCTTACTGAGAGCGCTACTTGCACTACGCATGACAAAACGACACGGACTATGTTAGCCTGTATAAAAAAATTAAATAAAATGATGCAAGCAGCCCATAATTTAATTAGATTGAAAGTCAATAGGCTGTGATGGGAAGGGCCTGAAGTGTATTTAAAATTAAAAAAAGGGAGCAGGGGTAAATGGGGATGTCCATAGTTTTTCCACGTGATCCCCAAACCCCAATTTCATCTTTTGGCACGCCTTGGGTCCCTGCCGTTGCTAATAGTAACTGAAGACTTTGAGGCTGTTGGGGGTCCTGCTGCAGTAACTGGAGGTGCTCCATTGCCAGGTGATCGACCGTTGGGTCGCCCAATGCTCCCGTATGCAGCATCACGGGGTGCCCCAGGTGGTGGGTTATTACTGTTGTTTGCAAACGGTGGCATGGAACCATTACCTTTAGGTTGAATAAAAACAAGTTATCACAAAACACTCCTGTAAATAACTAATGAAAGCTGAATGCCATTTAGCTGCTTTGGCATCAGGCTTGCAGTACTATGCATGCTGAGTCACTGTCACAGCCTAGTGGAACACTTAAAAAGAACAGAGCTATTGTTATCCATACTATGTGCTTATACTATGGCAATTCAAACTGTCTGCTGTGATAACACAAAAATGCAAGAAATTAGATGTCTAACTTTAGCAAACAAATACAGCACCATATTACTTTTGTGATTTTTCACTACAAATTTGTTGAGTCAAGAAATTGTATGTTAGATCACAAAAGTTTACTTCTGTAGTACTGACATGCTACACCCACATTCTACAGTCATTTTGAACTGTCATGCTAAGAGGACATGCACAATCCTGCTGTTTCCTATGACAGGGAACTGGTAGAGCAATGTTATTCGCATGAAGAAAAATATACTGACCTGGTGGGGCAGGTGTACCTGAATTCTGATTGGGCGGAGAGTTTCCCCTCTGATTCTGGTCTGGTTTACCCTGTTAGTGGAAGAGAACATCGCCTTATTAACCTACCACCACTGGTGTTAAGACTGGACTGAAGACCATTTTACACACAAAGTAAGCCAGTTTAAATTCTGATAGGTCATAAAAAAAAAGGGGACTGGAATGGCCTTTACTTGAACAGATTTCTTCTCTTTTGAAAATATCCCAAGCTAAGGATGAATATATTGATAGAGTACTCCCGTTGATGCATAGACTGTATGAGTGAAGCCAAAATCCAGTAATCAGTATAAGGCATAAATCATAAAAGCCTGGGGAATACACCGCTGTGACTGAAACGTGATTGGTCAAGCAGGTGTATAGCCGGGACTCAGATACTGCGGCTCCACTGTCCGATTACTACTGTGCTCTATATAAAATCGGGCTCCATATTACAAGATGGCTGCGCCAATTTCTAAGATATTTTGGCTTCACTTGTGTACAGTGGGAGGAAGTGGAGGAACTGTACAGCTTTATACAGGTAAAAGCCAGTAAATTAGAATATTTTGAAAAACTTGATTTATTTCAGTAATTGCATTCAAAAGGTGTAACTTGTACATTATATTTATTCATTGCACACAGACTGATGCATTCAAATGTTTATTTCATTTAATTTTGATGATTTGAAGTTGCAACAAATGAAAATCCAAAATTCCGTGTGTCACAAAATTAGAATATTACTTAAGGCTAATACAAAAAAGGGAGTTTTTAGAAATGTTGGCCAACTGAAAAGTAAGAAAATGAAAAATATGAGCATGTACAATACTCAATACTTGGTTGGAGCTCCTTTTGCCTCAATTACTGCATTAATGCGGCGTGGCATGGAGTCGGTGAGTTTCTGGCACTGCTCAGGTGTTATGAGAGCCCAGGTTGCTCTGATAGTGGCCTTCAACTCTTCTGCGTTTTTGGGTCTGGCATTCTGCATCTTCCTTTTCACAATACCCCACAGATTTTCTATGGGGCTAAGGTCAGGGGAGTTGGCTGGCCAATTTAGAACAGAAATACCATGGTCCGTAAACCAGGCACGGGTAGATTTTGCTCTGTGTGCAGGCGCCAAGTCCTGTTGGAACCTGAAATCTCCATCTCCATAGAGCAGGTCAGCAGCAGGAAGCATGAAGTGCTCTAAAACTTGCTGGTAGACGGCTGCGTTGACCCTGGATCTCAGGAAACAGAGTGGACCGACACCAGCAGATGACATGGCACCCCAAACCATCACTGATGGTGGAAACGTTACACTAGACTTCAGGCAACGTGGATCCTGTGCCTCTCCTGTCTTCCTCCAGACTCTGGGACCTCGATTTCCAAAGGAAATGCAAAATTTGCTTTCGTCAGAAAACATGACTTTGGACCAATCAGCAGCAGTCCAGCTCTTTTTTCCTTAGCCCAGGTGAGACGCTTTTCGCTGTTTCTTGGTCAACAGTGGCTTGACACGAGGTATGCGGCAGTTGAAACCCATGTCTTTCAAGCGTCTCTTGGTGGTGGATCTTGAAGCACTGACTCCAGCAGCTGTCCACACCCTTTTTTCACAATCTTGACTAGGCGCGGTGATCCCTATCGCTTGTACACTTTTTCTGACCACAGTTTTTCCTTCCCTTTGCCTCTCTATTAATGTGTTTGGACACAGAGCTCTGAGAACAGCCAGCCTCTTCAGCAATAACCTTTTGTGTCTTTCCCTCCTTGTGCAATGTGTCGATGGTCGCCTTTTGGACAGCTGTCAAATCTGAAGTCTTCCCCATGTTTGTGTAGGCTTCAGAACTGGACTGAGAGACCATTTAAAGCCCTTTGCAGGTGTTTTGAGTTAATCAGCTGATTACTTTGTGGCACCAGGTGTCTTCAAAATTTAACCCTTACACAATATTCTAATTTTGTGACACACGGAATTTTGGATTTTCATTTGTTGCCACTTCAAATCATCAAAATTAAATGAAATAAACATTTGAATGCATCAGTCTGTGTGCAATGAATAAATATAATGTACAAGTTACACCTTTTGAATGCAATTACTGAAATAAATCAAGTTTTTCAAAATATTCTAATTTACTGGCTTTTACCTGTATAATCTATGTTATGGGCACCAGAGGAGCACTTTCAGGGGGCGGGGGGGGTTGCATGGCTACTCACAGACTTGTTTTGCTGGTTGTTTTGGGTTTGCAGCTCTGGGTTTGGTTCACTAAAGTTGGGCACTTCTGAATACACCATGCAGAATCTGTGGAGACACGTTTAAAGATAACATTCAGAAATTGTGTTTGGTTAGAACGATAGTTTTAAATGACCATTGTTTGACTGTTAGCATACGTTTTCTTCCAATTTAGACAGTCTTATATAAATCTTCTCTAGGAGGCCATTCAATGGACAATAAAAGCCAAAATGTGTGTTGATATGATATCTTGGGATTAAAACATAGTATGTTAAGGTGTTTTGAGAAAATACAGAGCTGACAATGTGACTGCTCTTAATTATACAACTCTGTCTAAAGGTTTATTCTATAAAAAGTGTATGTTGTGGTGGTGATGGCGTGGGAGTTCAAATGGGAGCAACGTGTCCCTGATCAAGACACTTAACCCTAGAGGCATGTAACCTCTGATATATATAGCAATTATGAGTCGCTTTGGACAAAAGCATCAGCTAAATGGCATGCAATGTATTGTTTTAAAAGCAATTATTCAGAATAAACATGTTAGGACCAATTTCACGAAATGTCCTGGTCTTGTATGATGCTTGAGCAGTCGAGAATTCGAAATAGGTACAAGAACTTTACTAAAGTATAGAATTGATTTTTGCCCAGCTACTCACTCTCCAATCTTCTGTAGATCCCCTCCTCTTCCAGTGTACAGGGTCAGGCAGCCTTTCCATATGGATGCATAGCTAACAGAAATCTCAAATTAAACTTGTGGACACAAAACTATTTTTCCCAGAATTTAAAACAAAGTTGGTCAGGTATACAACCACTTGTCAAAAGTAAGTATGCATATGTACATTGATCCGTCAACTGAGCAAGTAATGTAACATGTCAGCATTTTTTCCATGCATGAGATCAATCCTACCCTCTAGTCAACTTGATGATGTCCCCTGGCTGAATAAGGCTGCCGAGTTCATCCCAAACAGAGATAGCAATGCTCCCACTCTTATCTGCCACCTTACACGAGCGAACCTCATGACCATCTTTCGTTTTGGTTACTCGTCCTAATAGAACAAAACAATGTTAAGTTAGACAAAATGGCCAACCTCAAAACAACTCCAATAAGGGTTAAATTGCTCGTGTATGGATACGGTATGAGTTCATTAAAAACCAAAGTCCCCATTAACGGGGAATGTACAGTAATGCTTACCGCTGGCCCCTTTAATAAAAGACACAAGTTGGTGTATCGGGAGAGACGCTAAAGCGTCCAACTAACTTACCTATTTCCAACACGATGAATACGATATTCAAATTTTTCGACCCAGGCTTCACATCCTTTAACAAAAACAGGGCCTCGCCTGTTGCCATTGTGGTCTCGAAGAAAAATAACCACTGTTCGTCCCCTTACTGTCACTCAAACTTAGTGTTGGCAGCAGCGGTCCTGCTTGCTGTCTTTACTTTGTAATGGGTAACGTTAGCTACAGCCAGCGTTAGCTCAGCTAGCTAATTAGCTAGCCTGTTGGTCAATGCTAACTTAATCCTACTTCAAATACTAGCTAACGTTATCGTAACTGCTTATAGACTCAAAGAACATCTAAAAAGGTAACCAGTGGACTATATTCAAGTCAAATACAATAAACACTAACACCAATAAACAGTTAACTGCCCTCTTCAAGCAGCAAATACACTAGCTAGCGGCGTAGCTTTGCTAAGGAACACTTAACTAAACGTTAGCTAGCTCGTATACAGTCTATGCTCGTATTGCAGGCTAGTTTGCTAGCTGCCTTCTTTTAGTTTAGGATAAAAGTCTATGGGCACTCTTTTTTCGAGTAACGTTATCGCCATCACGGCAGCTCTTCACATAACGTCAGCCAACGCTCGCGAGTTAACGTTAGCTAGCTAGCTAGCTGAAAGATGTTAGTCTTACAAAATTCTCCACCGCTTGCAGGTTACACCAGAGCTTGAGATATGACGTTATTGTGTTGCAAAGTAGTTGGAGACGGCTAACTTATCTCCCTCGACCATTTAGTTGACGTTAATATTTTCAAATCGACCGCATTTCCTTTGTGTGCCTCGTTCTTAGCTTTGCTAGCCCGCACTCTGGCCAAATTCTTTGTCATAAGACTGTGTATACATCTAACAAAGGCGCCCTATAACGTTGAAGTTGTTCGAAAAGCCTTATGTAAAATGCCCTTGTTATATATGCCTTTACAGCACTTAGGCCAAAAAAACGCTGTCTAAAATATGTACAAGCTGTTCACCAACAGTTACACGCTTTCCCCTGCTTTAACAATGCCCCCCCAAATAAAAAAAAACACGTCCGTTGGTGCCTGTCTAATTTATAAAACTCGGTTAGTTCCATTATCCTACATAGGGAAGGGGTATTTCCTTGAAATGCCATTTTGTCTGCTCTTATACAATAAAGTTGACAGATAGAGACAATTACCAGGATTTTGTTTCTAAATTTACTGCAATCACAAATACAAGCAGATAATGTGCTAAACTATTTACAGAAAAGAAAGACAGTAATTGGATTGTACCAAATGAATTTTATTCACAAACAACGCGAGAATAAGAGAGCATATGTGTGAGAGTTCAATGATTATACTGTCTATGGTTCAATGTCAAGACACGAAGCTTTTGGGTAATTGTTACCTTTATTATTAAATATCCAATTTAAGCCCGTTTTACCCTCTTTATATACAGACTAGGGTTGGACCAGACACACTCGGAGTGCAAAAAGCAAATAAAATGTAGTTACACGTGCAAAACACGTTACGCTGTTACGTTTGTTATAAATGTATGGTTTTATTTAGCCTCATATTTTTAAACAGGTTTGAAAATAAAGAAAAAGCAACAACGTCACGAACAGGATTCGAACCTGTGCGGGGAAACCCCATTGGATTTCGAGTCCAACGCCTTAACCTCTCGGCCACCGTGACTACATAACATGGATACAGCTCTGGAAACAAATTTAAAAACAGAGACACATATGAACGCGGATACAGTGAGACATTTCAGAAAATGGCTCATGGGTTTAGGCTTGCTAATTGAAGTGTTGCCATCATTGAATGTATTAAGAGAATGCAATCGATAATAACGATAAATAATGTATGAATGGATCACGGAGTGTTGGCGTGAGTTCAAACACAAGAGGGAGGCAAACACCACCAAAAAACCTCGGCTTACTCACAGTAGTTTAACGTAACTTTAGGTTACCACAGGTGCTTCAGAACAAGGACTAACAGACTCAAGTTACAACAGTTTATTCCCAAAAGCCATAACCACTCTGAACTCACACATGCACTGATTTCACTTTACAGCCTACTGTGCAATACTTATATATCATACAAAGACACTGTGCAATTTCATTAAAATGCAATATTTAATATTTAACCATTTAATTTCATCACAGTGCAATATTTAATATTTAATCATTTAATTTAATTACCGTGCAACATTTGATACTCAGAACCTTTGATACACCAATAACTGTATTATTTGGATAATGTGGATACAAACCCATTATCTTTCTTACTATTGTTTTTTGTTATACATATTACATATGTATATAGTTGCTCTCAGGAACTGTGCACCACGTTTCCCCCGCTCTTCATTTTTTTTTCTTTCTTCTTCTGCACTACTTATATTTTATATTTTTACACTGTAAAGGGGTCGCTTTAATCTCGTTGCACAGGTACTGCACTTGTGTATAATGACAATAAAGGCATTCTATTCTATTCTATTGCTATTGAAAAAGGCAGCATATACAGTAGATTACCAAAACACACATAACACAAAACGACACCTTATCACTGTTAATATATAGACTGTATATAAAGATTTAGGTTTTATTCTGTCAAAAACAACACAACGTACATTAGCCTACACAACACACTGGACCGTTTTGCAGAGTAAAGGTATTATTTTCAGTATTTTAACATTATCCTTTCTTGAAGATTATTACTTGACTCCTATGCTTTTTATTTGGAGAAACTTTCTTTAATAGCTGTGTGTTCATGTTTGTATGTGTTTATTTGCAACATATTTGCAGACAGTTCCAATATCAAAGAGCCGGTTCACCAAAATTACAAAATAGGCCTAGCTTATATTACCTGGTCTTTAAATGCAAATAATCTAATATTTCTGCTGCCGCCAAGTAATACAAAGGTGGTGGATGGAATTTAATGTATAGTGGTAGGCTATTAAAAAAGAAAAACTAAATAATTCCACAGCGACATTCCCAGAACATGCTGTCAATACATTTTCATAGGGACTATTTGTCTGGAGGAAAGTATACTTCCAATCAAAACAGTTTGCAGTGTGTTATTTAGAGTAACAGGAGACTTTGTTACTGGAAAGACAATTTGCTGTTAATTTTTTTAAATTGTATTTTTCAGAGCTTTTGGCAACCAAAAGTGAGATTTCATCCTTGCCTGGGATTTTATACTGTATAGAGCACTCTAAATCCACAAACTGTGCTATGTAAAGAGGGGTTGAGCAATTCAATCACTCCCATTCACTAAAATGAATCCACTACCCTGTCACCCACACTCAGGTTTACTAGATTAAAACGCTATAAGTACAACATGCAAGTCTCTAGGATCGTGACATGAAAAACGTAAATAAAGACCACAAACTATATTTGAATGTTATAAAATCTTTATTGATGTATACAATACTAATTTCTGAAAGGAAATGCCTGCATGTTTACAAGATTCTTGAAACAAGAAGAATTCATCTAAACACTCAAGTGGCAGGGAATCTTCTGCTGTGAAGGAACGTCTTTGGTTTAAGTGGTTAACTAAATGAACAGGCTATAAAGGTAAGAACTCTGTATGAACAAAGATTATGTTAAACATGATATCACTACCTGACAAATGCTGTAGATGGTGTTTAAACTTTCAAACAAAAACAGATCCAGATTAAACCGTCTGATTTCAAGGCAGATAAAAACACTTTTACACACACACACATACACAGATCTAGATATTACAATTGCAATATTACCAGACAGAGATATCACCAAAGTTACACATGTGCATGACTATGCAGAAAATACCCCAAAGCCAGTCATATTTTAACCTCTACAGTACAAAGAATGTACACATAAGCCTAGTGTTTAATCCCTTTTTAGTAAAATGATTCATGCAAAGAAGAGAGGGGAAAAAAACCATCTGTATGAGTAAGCACATTTAATAAACACAGGTAATAAGCTATTTAAAATCATTTATGTCTTTCATTTTCTTCTTGCAGATCCCATTGAGCAAACTGGCAGAGTTTTTTGTAATGCATAATTTTTGCATAACATATCAAAATATGTGGGGCACCATATTTTGACTTTCAGAAGTTCAGAAATCCATTGCTTAAATAGAAGAAATATAATGGATGTATAGTGGGGTCTAAGTAATGGAAACCTGCAGTGCCAGAGATTGGTTTGTATACCCCCTACAATGTATTTGAGTTCCAAAGGTCTTATGTATTTCAGACTCTCACACTTTTACATACATATGCCTAACCCCAAGGCAACTTTATCTTCGTTTCCAACAACTGAAGTCCTTTCCCACACTTTCCAACACCAACACTTGTCCCCTTTTCACTTCAAACTCATGCCCAGGAGCCTTCACAGAGGCAGAACACCTGTGGCTCCAGGGAGTCTTCCTCTCTTTGCACTGTCTCAACAAGGAGGCCAAGAGGCAAGGCAAGGCAAGAGCATGAAAAATGGGCTGAAGGGGACTCATCCGTCAAAGCTAGGAATGCTGTCCTATGCCTTTATCAACTCCTGTGACCTCCCTAGTATCTGGATCCTTGGCACCTGGTATCACTTGATAAATAATTTTTAGGGAGTCGTGACATTGGACATCTTTAACTACAGCTGGCATAGCACTAGTGATGTTCAACAAGATGAAAGTCACATTCAGGCATAAACGACTTTCATACACAAAGTTGATTGTGAATGATAGTGAATGAATTTGTTACTACTACTTTAACTTTGAATTTTCTCAGCTTTTTTGTAGTTGGTATCAATCAATGACTATTCCCCATAAAGTGATAGCTGCAAGGAATTCCTCAGAAGAAGAAGAAAAATAAACTTCAGGTGCATTTTACGATCACCCTTACCTACAAAAACATAGGAATGCATCCCTTCAGGACTGCAATTCCTCATACCAGCTTGTGCAAGGTAAAAGGCAGTCTAGTGGGTGTGTGTGTGATTGAGATTTAGTGACGGTGCCCCGTCAAAAGTACAAGATAGTGTTTTTGTCTTCAACATTTGAAAGATTTTACCATGCAATTTATGAATTTCTCAAAGAAAAAGACAACTTACAAACATCAAAGTTGAATAGGATAACTCAAAACAAATTCACAGATACAACATTTACTGTATGAAGTACACACACTTAAGGGCAGTTATCACAAAGGTTCTATTTCATGGTGTTCACGCTGTAAATACCTAGAGTAGTGTGCCTCACATAGAAAGAAGAAAAATTAGAATTCCTGAACATAAACAAAGTTGCCCTGCAGAAAAGACAAAGGGGCTATAAAAGGGACATTTAGTATGTCAATATTAAAACCTGCAGGGTTCTTTCTTTCACTAATGCATTTTTCTAGGAATTTAGAGTAGCTTCTATTCTGCATTGATGTCCTTCATTTGCATCAGTGTAAATTTAGCACAAACATGTTATTGCAATAAAATGTATTTTTGACCTTTCTTACACTATTGATTGGTGTTCACAAGATCATTTAGGCTATTACAAATGCTATCTTTTCTAATTTTCAACACCTGGTGGTTACTCAATTGGCAATCATTTATTACAAAAAAATGTTAAAGTACCACAGGCAACTTGTGGTATTCAAGGTAGGTCGGAGTCGGAAATTACAACTTGGATCTCACTATGGAAGTAACAAACAAGCTGACGAGTGCAGGTGAAGGACAGGAAACAAGTAAGCGCAACAGTGATGTATTAAGTTTAGTCACCCGTTATTTAAGGTCAGGCCTTTTTAAGCACAGGCCCAAAGAATTTAGAAAACACCTCTAGTTCACCACAAAACACCCCAGGACCTTTTCACTTGAAAAAAACCCTGAAACTTCCCATTCCAACTCTTGCACAACCTGGCAACACCCTGCCTCAACAGGCGGTTGGCAGTACCACTGTTGCCAAAGATTTACTATTTTTTTTCACACAAAAAAAGAACACAAAGAATGAAGAGGCTATTTGTCAGTGAGGAAGAGAGCTTGTGAGGCAGACAAACACAGCAGGAGGAAGATAGTTGGCCCAGCGCCCTGGAGATGTGCTGCTGTTAAAGAGGTGGGCACCAGCTGATGGGAGTGAGTTATGGTGTGTTGGTGCAATGGTACTTTCTCTGGACAACCCTGCTCCAGGGTTCAGGAAGCACTTGCACCAGATGCTGATACACTGTGGGGTCTAGTTGTCAACCTAGTTGCTTATACAGTCTGTGTCAAGGTTTTTAGACCAAGATGGTAATAATAAAGGTAGTGTTGCAAGAATAGTCCAAGGAAGCTGTGAGTATGTTTCTAGTCTATATGGAAGACTACACAAGACAGAGTTTACATTAGAAGGAACATGTGTGCCTGAAGGGTGCAGAAAAATTTAGCAAGAAAAGAAACTTTAATTGATGCTTTCTAAAAATTAAAATCATATTAAGACACTTGCTCTACAGCAATTGTTGCTGTGGGAATCTGGGCATCTGCTGTTGGCTTAACAGGGCTTTTATGTTTTTCTTCTTCCTCCTCTTCTTCCTCCGCATCAACATCTTCATCAAGCTCTGGAACTGCCAGGCCAGCAATACGATCACCATTCATCTCGCCCTCGATGCTTGAGGCCTCTCCATTGATAGCCAGCTCTGCCTTCATGCTCTCTGGGGTGGAGGGACTCAGCATCTCCCGAATCTGCTCCACAACACCTTCTTGGGTATGCACCTCTGCCAAGGGACTCTCACCATCTAAGCTTTCCAGAGCAGGAATCTCCACGTGGGCTTCTTCCCCAGGTGACCACATGTCTTGCGTGGGAGTTGCCCCATCTCTGACTTTCTTGACATTGAAAGTCATGGGAGACACCTTGAAAGAGGAGGACTTGGCAGTCGGGCTCTTGGGGTGGTTAGGGGTGAGGCTCTTCCTGAGTTTCTCACGCTTCTCCGGCGGCACAATCTTGGTGGTGATCTGGGTCATCTTCTTCTCGATGCTCTGACGCGAGAAGGCCTTCTTCAGGCTATCAACCTTCTTCAGGCTGTTGCGCTTGAACTTGTCAGCCCTTCTCTCAAATGTGTGGGAAGTGCCCATTGCGGCATCACACTGAAACATCTCGTCCTCCTCAAGGTGTGCTTGACCATCGTCATCATCGGAGGACAGGCTTATGGTCTGAAGACCCTCAGGGGCATGGCTGCCATCAACAGAGCAAGCAACAGATGCAGCAGGACGGATGGATTCTGCATCATACTGGCTTGGTTGTGGGGTCTTAAGGGAGTCCTTGACTAACACACTAGAGGGGATCTCATTGTCTTCCTGTTGGGAAACAGAAGGACAAAAACAGGAGGGTTAATAGGGCGGCCTTTTGGATCAGTTACAAGTGAGCATAATTGCCTGAACCAGGCTTTAGTTGCATAAGGAATTACCTTGATGATATCTTTGTTTGAATTTATTCTTATCCGGGTTAGCCTTTAGACAACTTTACAAGTTCCAATGATTTCAATGGAATTCCTGACCATGATGATCAAAGTCAGGATATTTCAGGTGTACTTCCAAACACACCCTAAAAACATGTTTATGTATATCTCTGACCATGGTTCAGCCATTGTAAATGGCTGTCTGTGTTTAATAGCTTATACTCTAGACACTACACATATTGGTTGACTGCCTGCTGAGGACAGAAGAAACCAGTCTCTGCATGCCTCCCTGATGTTCTCCTCAAGGTATCTGAGGAATTCCACTTTTTCACTGAAGGAGACACACCTCTAATTGTTTCTCTTTTATGTCTCTCTTTGCCTTTAACCCACCATCCATGAACACATTGATGACCATAAACAGAGTGAAATGGAGAGCAGTAGGTTAAATATCCAGTTTCATTTTGTTTCTCCTCAGTTTCTTCTTCCTCCCTCTTACTTGCTGCCCAATCATCTGTGCACAATACGCAATCACACACATGCGCGCACACATATACTATGTTACACTCCAATGGGGATTTATGAGCTAGAGTTCCACCTGCCCCCATTCTTTCACACCCAGGAGTGAGTGGAGAGTCAAGAAGCAGCTTCAGTGGTTCACATACTCCACTACACATTTCAAATGCTCATAGAGAAACCCTCCCAGTGACATCAGTTTTAAGTACCACCGCTGGATACTTGGTTTTGAGTGTTAAACATGCTTCATAAAGTCATTTTCTTAAAGGGGCTAAGGTTACAGTAGCACCACAATACATTGGGTGATTTAAGTGTTTAATTCTGAATATGAGCTTTGTGGCATTAACTTGGAATTTAAACTATATGCAGTCACAGGTCCAATAGTGTTATAATAGAGTTACTCATTACTTATTTGAGATGTTTAACCACAGAATGTGTCAATATCAAGCACCAGTGTTGGTGCCAGTCACCCTCAGTGTATGCTGGAATGACACACTTTTAACACTAGTTCTTTCTTTGCACCATGCTTGTAAGAATTAGTCTGCATTATAGTATGAATGCATTTCCAAGAATTCGTGGCAGCTCTTAAAACAATACAGAATTGCTTAAAGTTACAGCAGGCCATGGGTTGCTGAAGGAGTGAGCAATGCATCTTGCTTGGGGTGTCATTAACACATACTTAAGGACTGGGCCAACCAGATGGTCTACAGGGGTCCGGCCTCCTGTTCATTCTTCATTCAACACTGAATGGTGTGTTCTTGCTCTAAAGGATGGCGGTATTTCACGTGCAATCTCTCTTTAGCCCATTAAAGCCAATTTTGACACGCTGTTTTCCTTTCTTTTCCTGAAGTAGGTAAAATGTGAAATAAAATGATAGAGAATCTGTGACGATTATAGTAGTATATAGTACTAGTACTAGTACATAACACCATCACAAGAGCATGTCAAATTGTGTTTAGTTCCTAAAACAACTTCTAGAACTTTTGCATTATTTTATTTTCCAACTGCATTCACTCTGAGACTATATTTGAGGCTTCAGGATTATGTCTAACTGAAGTTCTACCTTAATCTCAGCCATGGCAGTTCACAACGCTCCTTTTAGGTGCCTAAACAACTTCATAGTGTATAGAAAGCTCCTAAGGGATGGAAAGCCATGCAGAAACTCTCCAATTTTTACCACTTCGCAGTGATACTTCTTGCCTTGATCTCAAACCTGCAGGCATGATTCAAAGTTCAGGTGTGTGCCAAGCATGTGTGGTATCTCCCAGCTAATACCAATAAGTCTGTCAGCGTGTTCTTCAAGGCAACACGCGACAATGCCACGTTTACAAGGGAAGACAACAACTTAAATATACAGTGCAATATATAGTACAGTAGGAGTGATCACTTGGTTGAAAATGTACACATAGTACTGGTATCAACTCTAAATAATCCTAAATATTTTTGTGATGCTCCTCCTTATTGGTAACACTTGTAAACCATCAAGGAACTGCTTCTCTGTATGTGTTCACAGTTTGTGAGTTTTATTTCCAACTACCAACCACTAGGGGTTTGTAATCATCCCCACATAGCTGGGAGTTGTGATGAACTGTTGGTTTGTAACTTGAATTCCAAGTTAGCACATTGGAAAGCTCTGGTTACCCATAACTATGGTTTCATTTGACTGTGACTCCTCCCTTTCGATTTTGTTCTCTGTAGCCACCTTCAAAGCCAAACAAGCAGCATATTGATGCCCTATTGTGAAGCTTTTAGAGTAGAGTATTAGAGAGTTGTGTAACTGTATCTAAATCCATCTGATCTATGTACTCATTCACAGTCTACACATTTACAGTTTTTTACGCATTTACAAATTTGCAAACATGTTACCTGGTATTTGCAAATTCAGTTTGCATTTAGAGATTATCTTACACATTTAAAAACGTAATAGATAGGATTCTACTCTACATACACAAATAGCTCTGCTACAATAATGGCCCCATTACCCCATTTTGCTGTTCATCTGAAAATGCAACACACCCACAAAGAATGTGTGGATCTCCACGTGTTCCTGAAGAATCAAGTCAGAAAGTCAGGAACTGTGTAGGTGACAGCTTTTGTACTGGACACGTTAGTAACGTAACTTGTAACGGGGAACCAGAAAGCTTGCTTATTGGAAGATGCTATTTCTATTATGCTATTATTACTACTACTATTATGCCTATCTTCATTTTCTGTGTGTACATTTCAAGTCAGATTTAATGAGAATGGCGTTTTTAAGAGTTAAACACCCACCTAATCTGACCGGTCCCAATGAGAAAATCAGAGCCAATAGGACCTTTCCTGACCTTCAGTGAAATGTTCCCTGATAAAAAAAACAACAACACACTAATCTTTTCTGATTGTGGTGTTAAGATTTCGAAAGATTCAATCATGACTCCTCTGCTCCAGTCAGGGCATGCCATAGACTTTCTGATTTGGCTCATACATGTTGTTTGTGATATAATCACTGTGGGTACTGGAGTGTGTGGGAGGCAGCAGCTGAAACTCAAAAACCCTCCAATGAAAACGGAGGTCTAATACTATATGCTGTACTAGACCTTCGGCAGTAATACAGTTTGTTTCATTGATTGATTCATGGGTAACCTTCCTCACTTATACATTTAAAATGATAAGTGCTTTTACCAATCACACAGCAAGAGTTTTCAGTGTTCATCGTTGCATTGTTTCCCCAGCATTGACTTAATCTTTTATTTTATTTGCCTTTAAATGCTGTTTCTGGGTTTAGCTGTCCAAATAGTAAAATAGGGTGAAATTAGGGTGTCCTTAGTTTAACCCCAACAGTCTTGGCAAGCAAGCTAGAACAAACAAAATCTTCCTAAATACCATTTGACCCAGGTCTGTCCTGTGTGTGCAAGTGCAACTCACATTCAGGCCCTGTTCTCCTGGAAATCCCTTCACAAGTAATGCATCCTCTAAACAAGCACTTATTATCAACGGAGAATGTGATATGTGTATGTATGTGTACCTGTGTGTGTGTGTGTGTGTGTGTTATAAATGTGTCTTTGTGCAGCCATGTACAACATCAGCCATTGTTTAAAGAAACTGCTTAAGAGAGCAAAATGAAAGTAAAGGAAAATAAATTTGTAGCAAACCAAAAAACTAAATTTATTTTGTATGAAAGCATGTTTACTGTGCGTTAATGGGGAGCACACTTCAAAGATATTTTGAATGCTTAGGTAATGGAGTTCAAGATCTCATTTAAAAGTTGCATGGTAGAACTGCCATCCAATTGCAAGTCCTGCAAGGTGTTACTAAGTCAGAGCTTTTGTAAGTCAATTCTCTGGAATTTTCTGCTCTATTGAAACAGAGAGAGAGATCAGGGCGGGGCGCGACGGCAGCTCAGAGGGGTCTCAGGTTACTCCCTGAGTAAGTGTCTTTGTTTATAACGATACCCTATACCGTTTCTTTTGCATCTTGTCTCTTGCCTTTAATTATGTGCGTGCATCTGCAACTAATGACGACAATGTTCCATCATCTGTACTCTGTGTTTAATACTAATTAATATACTTTAGCACACTATCACACTAAACTAAGATGGTAAACATGCTAAGCATTATACCTCCAAACAGCATGCTGCCTTTGTGAATTTGAGCATGTTAGCATGGTGATGTTAGCCTTTAGCTTAAAGCACCAGTGTGGTTAAAAAAAAAGGTATAATGTGCAGCAATTTCCTAAAAAACAATAGACTTATACAAATTCTTCTCAATCATCACATATGACCCACTACGTGTTTGACAGTGTCTGTATCTGCAGGGAACCCCCCATGATTTCCTCTCTTCTTATTATTTTTCTGTGTGTGGGACATTTAAGGTCTGCAACAGGTGTGTATTCCTGGCCCTTCAGACGATGAATGGAGGTTTTCCAAATCCTAACAGGCAAAGTTAGTACAGGTGTGTTGGCACAGTGAGTCAGGTGCCTCAGGAGAACTGCACCAATGAGAGGGTACACCATCACTACCGCACACACAGAAATGCATGTGTGTGCACATTTACTCTTGCCAAGCCCCTGCCCTGCAATTATTTTGTTACAGAATGAGAGGCTTAGTTTATAAGAACAGGGTAAAAAAACAAACAGATTGCAGACAAACTGAATTGTACAGAAGCTTTGTATTGATTGATAGACTTTTTCATACTGCATATTTCAAACCATGTGCTTCTGAATATTCCCCTTTTCAGTCTGTTAAAAGCTGCAGTGGGCAAAAAACAAATGTTTGAAAGTAGAGTGAGCCCTCTTCCTGCAGCTCTCCTTCTCCCCTCCCTATCACACAAGAATATGCATGTGCAGAACAGCCAATAGGAGCACTCGCTCTCTGAAATGATTTGCAATTGCCCAAAGTCTCCCGTCACAAGCTAGATTTTCTAAAACTTGAAAAAAGAGGTGCACAAGTCTAGTTGTCTCTCAGTCCACTTTAAACACAATATGCTGAAAAATTATTTTGGTCTTTTCGCCCAACACCTTAAAAAATAAATTGCATGCCACAGCTTTAATTTAGCCCCACCCTCCCTTTACTCTCTAAATTTGTCAAACCTTCTTATCTGTACTTCAAGACGTCCAAACAAAACTCCCTCTCTTAAACTGTAGTCCCTGCACTCTCTTACACACATCCATTCAATGAACAACTGCCACACAGTGTCTATCTGAAACTCGTGATTGTGCAGATGTGCCCGCATCTGCATGTTTTGATTACATCCTTCCCATTACAGTGCAGTCTCTTGTTTTACAGATCACACCGACCCAGCTTGTTGCGTAACATCAAGCCCATTCCATTCCCACCCAATGTACATGAGGAGCCATCTGTGGACGGAGGAAGGAAGGAGGAAAGGAAGGAAAGAAAATGGAATTCTGCTATTTGTCATGGGACTGGGTAACATGATAAACTCTGTACTGTATGTACTATACACAGTGTATTGGACTCAGTGCACTGCGTTGCACTAATAATTATATAAATATTTTTTACAACTCTACAGATCTTAGCCCAACACCATACCACCTAACAAGTATGCTTAAATTGTGACAAACGTTATGATTCCAAGTAACATCAATCATGTTTCTGAATTATGCCTCTTGGCCTCATACCCATGAAGCTTTGCATAAACAAGTCATGGCATTCTTTCCCATCCGTGCCCCTCCCATTTCTGCTTCACTAAAAGAAACACACGACATGTTTACTGGCTTTGCAATCTTGTGTAATCACACAACACAATAACCAATCCAGGTGTGATGTCATGCTGACGGCCGGCGGAACGGAGATCGTGGCCGATATTTCCTGAGGACATTAATGATGACGTTGAACATCTGTTCACTTAGCCCATTATTTACAGGATGGCAATCCTTGCACTTTAGATGATCATTATGAATTTCATGCATGGCATTATATAAGAACCCCATAGATTACAGGACCATTGCGCTCCTTGTCACTTACTGTACACCCTTTACGTCAGCCAGATCACACCGCTACACCTGCACTTTCCACTGCTTGTCTTGCACCATCGCCTCTGCATTTCTGATAAATTAAGTAAACATGTCTTCAGCAGTGTCACCGCAATGGATTCCTGTACATTTATATATATCTTGTTGCTGCAGTTTTCATCTTCAATCTCCTTTAGCTCTTTTGTTCAAATCTCCCAATATTCTCCCTTCTACACATTGTTTCAGCACAATCACCAAACTGTGTGTATCACGACCATTGTTTGATAAGGGCTGTGTGGCGATACCGTGAGCATTTTTGATAAGGCTATCCACCAATTGTCAAAATGTTTACCCCGTATAGAGGTCAAAGGGCAGCAGTGTCCGCAGAAAAGCCTGGAAGTCATCATGTTATCTTGAGACGTGTTATATTTTCATGTTTTATTTAAAAGCAGCAAAATAAGAACACTGAGAACCAGCGTGGCTATTGTTTTCCCTTTTCCTGTCATGGATGTTGTGGCCCTGGCCAGTGGATTACAAAGTCCAAAAAGAGTTGACAGAAGAAGCCAAAAGATGATGACCGGTTTTAATTTTTTTGTTTTGTTAAATAGGACCTGGAATTTCTTTGGCAGAATACCAGTGTAAAAAACTGCCAGCACAGTTTCTTTAACCATTTGGAACTCTTTCCCTTCGAGAAGTCAGCGCCTGCATCTAACATGTCATATTGTGTGAGCGTGAAAGAGAAAAACAAGTGTGCCAAAGAGCTTAATTACATTACCTTAACACAATTATAAACCTGCTAAATATGTGCTCTTGGCCATTCTGACGATAAAGAAGTGCAGTGCATCATGGGATATGCTGGGAGGCTAAACTATCTAAGGAGCGGCCACTCTAATTTATCTTTGTGCACACAGCTTTGTTGTATTGTCCCCATTACTTTGTATATTGTTTTATTGCACCAACTTTTAGTCCACAGTGACTGGAAATGACTTAAGAACAAATATAATTAAAACACAACTTAGTAGCTAACATGCCTACCTTACATCACCAGTCTGTGGGGGAGGCTCGCTCTGACTTTGTAAAATTGTCAGCACTTTTCTGTCAGTCTTAAGCTGTTGCAACTAGTCTTTCATAGCAGGAATCTGCAGTTGCAAACTTGCCTTTGCCTTACAGACAGAAATTGTTGCGCAGACTTGTCAAACCTGTATGTGCCATCAGGTGGAAGAGCAAGCACTTAGGGTAAAACCTCCCTATACACATGCATGTCTTTCGCCCATAAGGCAAACCTAAATATAATCTCTTATCCAAACTCACTCTTTTGATATTATCATTAGTGGACTAAAACAGAGCTAATTTGTCATTCTTTCTCTCATGATACTGATCTCTCTTCTGACATCTCCGCTCTTTATTTTGTTTTCGTAAAACCCAGAGGATTATCTGAGGAATGATCCCCAAAGGGAAAACAAGAATGATGACAAAGCTAGAAACCTCATTGTTCATTTAGAAAGCAGGCCTAAAAGGTTGCACACACATATTAGACTTATTACTGGGATCAGTTTTACTCCAATCCAACAGCACTCTTCCACAAAAAGCTTATGCTTAAAACCTCTGTCACAACCCAATGTTTGAAAGTTACATACTGTACTCGTGGTCACTGGTAGGGCTAAATGATTTGTGGGAAATATCTAACTGTGGTATTTTGGAATATTACCTCCATTGATTTTAACAAGCAGCCAGATAAAATTCAGGAGGTACTGACTGACCAGCAATAGTTTTAATGTGAGGGCCCAGTCCTCACAGTGAACGTGTAGAGTACACACACCTTCCAACTTTAAACAAAACCCATAATAGGCTTACTGAGTAAGCTGGTTGCTACTAGTGGCTCCCATTAGAGGGCACAACATGTAAATGAGACAGCTTCGGAGTTATTGGAATGCATTTTTCCCCTCTTTTTGTGGAAGCTAGCCGCCTCCCAACACCTCCAGTCCCTGCGCAAAGCTAACACTGCACTTATTGCATCGACACAAAATTAACATCAACTGTCCCATCTAACTCCTGGTCAGACAGCTAAAAAACCAGTCCATCGATTCAAAATGTCAAAATTAACGAAAGGTTACTAGAATCCCTTACACTACTTGCTACCAAGAAAAACAAAGCAAATTGCTGTAAGGCAGCCCTGCTTATTTATTGTTTCTAGACAGTGGCAAAAGCTGTGGAGTTACAGTAACTAGTCGGTTACTTGGAGTCAACTACCCTATTAGTTTAACCCTCTGAGGACGAAAGACGCAAAATATTACAAAATTTTATTTCAGACAAATTTATTATTTTAACAAGACTTTGGTCTTGGTAAAACATTTCAAGCAATGAAACAATTTGCATAACACATTATAAGTTAAGGTTCTTAACCCTCGTATTGTTATCCTGCCAACTTGAAACTTTTTTTTTTTTCTGAGTCAAAATTAAAATGAAAACCTTTTATCAAGGTTATGGTTGTCTTTTTCGACCTTTTTGTGGCTTTCCTTCAATGATTTTGTCACTTTTTCAACATTTGACGACTTTTTCTGAGCCTTTTGAAATTTTTGTGGGTTTTTCCCCAAACTTTTAAAGCTTTTTTTTTTCATTTTTCACTTTTTTGACATTTTTGTTACTTTTGACATCTTTTGACATCTTTTGACATTTGTTACTTTTGACATTTTTCTCTTTTTTTTTAACACTTTTTAAAAAGTTTTATTACCAATTGTTTTCTTTCTCCAAATGCAATATAACTGACAAAAAACACACAAATTCAAGAAAAGTAGTGAACTGATTTTTTATTTAACTTAAATTTAATTATTTTAATTTAATTAAAATTTGTTTAAAAAAAACCCTAAATTTATGTTAAAGAAACTTTTTGGAAAGGGGTCAAATTTGACCCAAAGACAGCAGGAGAGTTAACATTTTAATGTGAACACATGTGGATAATTTATATGCAAATACACTAAAATGCTCAATTTAAGAAGCTATGAGAAAAATTCCCTTAGACCTTAGAGGGTTAAACATCACCATGGGTAAAAGCTTGGTAGCATATAGGCCCAGAATGTGCTAATGCAGTGAAGCAGCCAGCAGTGCTTTAGGCTACAAGTTGGTGTTATATACCACCTGGTCGAGCGTCACGCACAACAAATCTGAACTCTGGCCTACAGCCAGTGGCCTGCTCCAACCTGTGGAGATGGATAGGATTTTATGATGGAAGATTCTGCACTGAACACTCACAATATGTGCACTATGATTCCACTCAGATATCTAATTGCCCTGGAACATATTGTTTTTAACTGAGTTAAATAAGTGTTAAGTTTAACTCCAATCGTTGCTTCTTTAGGGGTCAGCTTAAGGTTTTCTCTTGTAGGAAAGCTTGTATCACACATGATTTGCACGCACAACATGGACCCATATTGATCTGATAGCTGACATATTTATTAAGCTATATTTACCTTCACAGTAGTGAGCTTTGAGTCATTAAGCTAAAGGTAAGAGTTTGGGGCGAGGCTGGGGAAGGAATTACAGTTTGTCCTGCATGAGTGTGGAAAAACTGACTTTACTTCCTACTGCTTAAGCTCACATAAGTGCAACCTTTGGTCAAGTGGCGACGAACAAAAACACTATGACGATAGGCAGCAAAGCAAACAAAATGACAATGACTGAAGTGTAGCCAATCACTCAAAACCTTTAAACCTCTGTAAACACCTTCTGAGGATGAGTCAGGATGAGGTGACAGACGGAGAGGTTTCGCAATCTGAAGAGTTTCCTTTAATACATGTATGACTGAATGAGACTAAAGAGTCAGGAATCCACCATGACTCCTACAGCACGTCGTCCATCAACAAAAAGCCTGTCGCAGTCATCGTGTTTAGTTTGGCTGGGGAGCATGTTTCTCTTTCCTTGCAATGTGATATGATTTTAATTTGACAGTGTGTGAGAGAGCCCTGACTGCTGTCACTCCCTGCCAGTCTGCGATCAAAATCACACAATCACCAAACATCCTCTTCCTCACCCCTTTGCCACTAGGGCCACACGACAACAACTCCCTTCTCGCTGCTAAATATCGAGCAAAACTCTCAACCAGGCCCATACGTGCAAGACGGGAATACAAATGCAATTCCTGCAGCATTCAAATTAAATTTGCCATTGTGGTTGAATCCACTGTGAAATAAACACAGATGGGGAGATTAAGATCTACTCAGAAATAAATGTCTTCTGTCGCAGGAAAATGGAAATCCAAATATGCCGTTCTTCACGTAACATGCCACAGTGATGCAGTTAGGATAAGGTGCAAGATCTCTCCAGGGTGACATTTGATATTTTGACACTCAGGTAATGGGCTTTTGAAATTAATCCGTGTGACAAATAATAGAAAATATCGGCAATCCAACGCAAAACATTTTGCCTTTCCCAACAGTAATTACCAAAACAAATCTCTACACTGTTCACACTGGAATCTCAAATGGCTGGGAATTATCTGTGCTCTGCGTGTGTGTGTGTGCGCAAGAAAAAAGGGCCAGGGAGGGGAGGGCCGTGTGGGAACAGGAAAAGTCCTGGTGCACAAAAACAAACAAACAAGGACCAATCATCAGTAATTAAGTCCTCATTACTCCCTGTTATGCACAGAGACGCAGCGGAGCGGGAGACATCTCTGCCATTTCTGACTGACCGTGTCCACAGTCTGAGCGGCGATAGACCATTGCTCCCTTCAACAGTGGATGTTTACCCAGAAACCCCGTGTTTCCACCTCAGATGGCACGTACAGGGTGATGAGTGTTTTGGGTCAATCTGAGGGGAGGAGGGCCTCTTGTCCAATAGCTACAGGGCTGGTATAGACAGCTTGGCATTATCATGTGGGCGTTATCAAAGAGTAGCGTGAGGCGTGCAGCATGTGCTTTCATGCAGTTTCAGGGAATCCGGACAGGTGGCTGGACCAAAGACAGAAAAAAGTGGTCACACCGTGCAAGTTGGAGTTTGTGTAAAAGACAAAGAAACAGCCGGAGAGAGCAAAGTGAGAAGGGAAAAACAGTAGGACATTTAAACATAAACCGAAAGCTATCAGACAAGAGAATTAAAACAAAGCACCAGATGGAGAAAATCCATTAAAAAAGACACAATACTGGAGTTAAAAATAAGAGATTAGGTGAGACAGAAAGTGATGGACACAGAAAAGAGAGAAACACAAGCTCAGGGAGGAGAAAACAAGGGCTGAACAGTTCTTTTATGTCCCTCTCCCCTCAGGCCCGCCAAGTCTCATTTACCAGCTCTGTAACTGCATACACCTGACCCAACACATCAGCATAACATCCAATGGGCAAGTTGCACGCACACACACGTTGTACACACATACCTACCTGGCCCGCATCTACAAATACTCCGCTCTTAGTTTGACACAAATTTGGAGGGACAAAAACTCAACTCACCGAAGGCCAATCATCACTTTTAACCTTTAGCCTTTGAGCAACACAACGCTCCTGGTAGATAAAGGAAACTTTAAATGATACTCCTACATGCTCTTATAAGATTAACATAATATACACTAGTACAAAACACTGGTTAAAGACATTAACACAATTTAAAGAAGGGACAAAAACAAAGAGATATTTACAGCCAGGAAAACATAACATGAAAAATCAATTGGACGTGTGAAATGTGACAATGAATTGAAACGAAAGCAAGACCATCCGCTCTCACTATCTCTAAAAGGACACTCCCTTGTAGCACATAAAAACTGACCGGGATTAAATCTAAGCGATCCCCGACCTCGCCTACACACACACACACACACACACACACACACACACACACACAGAGCCACCTTGTACAAGGAAAGGTCTTGGCACCTGTTGCATTTGAACAACAGAGCCTCAGTAACTGGGAAACCAGATAACAACAGTGGTTAAGACCTCCCTGTGGCTCTGGCTGTGTCAACAATGCCCCCTTTTGCTGCCTGGGCACACACATGCTCAGATGCACCCACACGTACGCACACATATACACATGTAAGCATTAAAAACCGTGTACTTATTCATGCACAATGGTTACCCGGAGACCATACCTAGATCATGTTTTTTGGGGTTGGGTGGAAATGCATCCGTCAAACACAATATGGAACTGCTTTCATCTTGCATGGCAACCGCATGATAAATATGCTTATCGAGAATCCAGGTTGAAGTTGAGGCCTAGCCTATCTTTTACATGTTGTATTAGTAGTTTTGACCAAAAAGCTTCAACCATTTTTGTGTCTTGAGATAAGTGAGGGACGGGTTATGTAAGGACATTTTCCAATCCTAATTTCCTGGGGAAATTGGCAAGTGTATCACTTTTTAGTGCCAGTTTAGAGTTTTACCCTGCCAGGTGTGATATGGCAGTTGAAGTGGTAAATCCATCCAGAAGCGATCTGTCTGTCTGAATTATGACTGTGGGGTGTAAACAGATCAGTCAGTGTCTGAGCCCTCCTCCATTATCCTCAACAGCCCCATTCCCAGACACACCCTTCTCTCTCACACACACACACACACACACACACACACACACACACACACACACACACACACACACACACACACACACACACACACACACACAACATGAGAGGAAAGTTCTGTATATGCCCGTTTATAAAAACTGGTAAGATTTTAAGCAAATCATATTTCAGCATTTGTGTACAATGCACATTTCTATTAGTACATGTGTGTTTGAAATCTATTAATTATAATAATTTCATTTCGAAAACAGTGAACAGCCCACCACATAATTTGTGAAATGAGCCCCACAGCCTTAATCCTGTCCAGCAAGTTTTGAAGTGCTGAAAGTAACCTATCATTGCATGTCTGTGCCAACCAGGCACACAAGAACACATCCAAACACACCCACTACTGCAGTCAAATGTGAATGCAAATATGACACACACACACACACACACACACACACACACACACACACACACACGTGGCAAATTTATCCTATAAAATTTTTTAGTAGTGCACTCACAAGAGACACATTTAAAAACAAAGGTCAAAATTGATATTCTGTCTCCAAAACAACAGATCCTTTCCAGAATGCATGAATGTTATTTGATAGTGTGTGAGAGTCGTGCCTGTTGTCCCTCCCTACAGAGAATGCTATCAAGTTGCCTCCTAAATGTCAACTTTTTGAAACCCCACACCTCACTTTAGCATGGACCGCAGGCTTCTATATCGACGCCCGAATATCTGTGGCGTCACGCTAACAAACATGGCAGTTAATTTGCTTTGAATTGTTCCTCGCCCAGTTTGCTCAGCGCCATACAGGATGCAGTTTATTACCCGGAAGTTATTGTAAACAAACACTGTGATTTGGTCCATTAGCTACGAATATTACTCTACAAATACAACCCAGATGACATCACAATGACATCACCTGGGTTATTTTCCCCTTCAGCGCCAGAAAAGACAACTATTTTCATAGTTTGTGACACTGTAACGCAACGTTACTTTGGCTGTAATACTAAAGAATCTTTGAAACATTGAGTGTTAGACTACCATGTTGCCTCACCTGGAATATGAGCACTTTAAAGTGGTTCCTCTTCAGCAGGTGGCTGTGGTTTGCCTCCAACTTCTTTACCTGGACCGCCTGTTTATCCATGCGCTCCCTCACATCCTTCAGGTGCCCACTGACTTTCCGGGAGCGCTCGAGCAGCTTGCTGACGCTGTTGGAGGTGTTGACGTGGGTTTTGGACAGACGGGTCACGTCCCCCTGCACGACCCGCACAGCGCCCTCCAGGTCGGCCTGCCGCTGCTCCATCCGCCGCTGGTTCTCCTGCACCGACTCCAGCATGTTGACCAGCTTGTCCAGCAGCGCCACTACGGTGATGGCGCTCACCTGGCCGCGATCCACCGGGCTGCCCGGCGCCACCGCGCCTGGGCTGCTCGGACTTTTCAAGCCCAGCCGGGAGAGGGTGCCGGTCGGGGTCGGAGAGGACGGGGCGGACGACGGGCTGAAGCTCGGGATAAGGAGCTCCGTGTTTTCGGGCTGCGGCTGCGGGATGGTGTGGGTGCTGCCGGAGATGCTGTCCGGCTGCTCGGGGTGGGACGCGTCTTCTTCCATGGTTCTCAGGTGGTCAAATGTCCCGCTTTAATGGGGGTAATTCACCTTAAACGTAATGGTGTAGTAGCCTACCGGGCTTTACTCTCTCGTGTTGCTGCTGTCACTTGCTCCAGCTGGGAACTGAAGAGAGGGTGTGTTACTTCTCGAAGTTAATTCGGCATCCACGCCCCATTTCTATCTTTCTCCCCCACACACACACACACACACACACACACACACACACACACACACACACACACACACACACACACACGCTGTAAACTTTCAAAACACCTCCCCCGCAAACCAAAGGGAGGGGCGTGGTTGCTATGGAAACCGTGCAGGACTAGCCCTATTAACAGAATAGAGGTAGAATATGTGTGTGTGTGTGTGTGTGTGTGTGTGTGTGTGTGTGTGTGTGTGTGTGTGCATTTCCTTACTGGCTTGCTTTGTGTTTTTGTGTGACTGCCAACCATTCCACTTTGTGCATGCATGGCTGCATTTGCAAAATATGTGTGAAGGCTTTTGTTTACTGCACTCGCTGGTGTGTTTTTGGATCATGGTCTACCAAATTGTAGGGTAGGCCTACTAGACTGCATTGTGATTGAGAAGCATGTGTGTGTGTGTGTGTGTGTGTGTGTTCTTTTGTGTCCAACAAAACAATAAAGTGAAGATAAAACTACAATCCAAATGAAAAGGCTGGTGTTTCTGGAACCTAGTTCAATGTGACATGCTATAGATAAATCATGGGCCATACTTTATTGTCTGGTGTATGTAGACCTATGTGTTTCATATGTTAGTGTATGACTGGGTGTGTGCCCTATGAGCGCCCCTTTTCTCTCCCCTTTTGTTTTTGAACTCAGTCTCATGCCATTGTGGACACTGACATGGAAATGTGGAAATCCCTGTTTCAACAATGAGCTCATCTGTGCCCTGGCATGATGCCTGACCTTTCTCTCAGTCAGTGTCTCTGTCACCATCACTGTAAATCTTTCAGTCACAGTAACACAGTCACTTTTTCAATCAAGTGTTGCAACAGTGCCTGGGTGTCATAAAGGGAAAGAAACGTGGGTGTATCTGGGTGATTAGTGCAGACAAGCTACTGCATTAGCACTATGACAATAATCTATTTACTCACTGCAGATTATGGAAAACATTCCAACCCACCTAAGTTTTATTGGATTCTTCCTGATATGGTAAAGGCTTGGTCAGCCACCATTCCATCTAAGATCAATACACAGTATTCACACCCTTAAACTGAGATTAGACTTTCTGCAACAATGTGTAGCTATGCACACACAGAAAAGACACACCTAACAGTATATGTTGACAGAGTCCACAGTCTTCCTGAGATCCGAATCAAATCAAAAAAAGCATCTGGTGTTGTTATTTCAGTGTTTCACTGCTAACATATACGGTGTTGCAGCAACAATACATTTCTGCACATTTTAGGAAATACATTTATTTGATTAGAGGTAGAGGCAGCCTTTACAAGTAACAAGTTACCTCATTTAGACACAGGGTCGACAACTTTGCGAACACAGCCAAACATCAAGCAGGCAAAGCAGTCAAAGTCAAAACTGCGTCCCCTCTGCTGCCTTTGCCTCATTGAAATGACTGGAAGCAGCAATTTTCTGTGCGACAGTGTAAAAGCCCCTTACATTGAAAATTAACACTTTTGTTGACGCTTTTTAATCAATGTTTTTAACTTTTTCTTACGTTTTTGTCCCTTTTTCCAACACTTTTTCAATGTTTGTCACTTTTTTTGACATTTAACACTACGTAACTCTAACTTATTAACTTTAACTTTACAGTTATTTTTGAAATTTAAGGTCAATAAAACTCATTTATAGGAAATTATACCTAATGTTTGAGTTAGAAAAGTAGAAATTAGGAATTTATTTACACTAAAATTAAAGGAATGGATGTTGATGATAATCACAGACTGGAATATGTCAACTTTTACTCAATACTATTTCAAAACCACTTCAATTTTTTCAAATTAAATAAGACAACCGAAATAATGAAAGTAGAGATTTGTACTTGCCAAAGAGCGTTGTGTGGAATCAATCATGTTATTTGGGGTAATTAAAAAGAACATTGATATGAAAACAGGTCAATTTGACCCGAGGACAACATGAGGGTTAAGAGGCACTGGAAGGTGGATTTTCTTTGCTTCGGAAAGAGCCAGGCTAGCTGTTTTTCCATTTTCAGCCTTTGTGCTAAGCTAAGCTAACATCACATTTGACTGACAGATAAGAGAGTGACATCAATCTCATCTAACTCCTGCAAGAAAGCAAATGCACATATTTTCCAAAATGTCAAACTATTCCTTTGAAAAGAACTGGTACTTTGATTGACATGATAGTTTGCCATTAACGTGTCACAACTCAGTCTTTTCCCCAGCTTCACATGTGGTGCTCTTAACAGGTTCCCCCATGTCAACATCCAAGACTAGCGCCTCACTCTTGAGGATACTTGCTCGACAAGCTTCAAAGCTGTCAGACTAGAGTGGAAGTGCTAGACTCACACTCGCCCAAACACATTTCCTACTTCCTCTAACCCCAAACCCCAGTGTTTCTGACCCCTGTCTCTGTCACTGCTTCTCCGTAGAGGCACACACTTTTGTCAACATAGAAGTGTGACCTTCCATTCCTAGAACTCTGCTTCAACTCTGACTTTTCCCACTTCCCCCCTTGGATAAACCGGAGGGAATGCTGCTCACATCCTGTCATTCTTCCAACCCTCACCCTCCTTTCCATTCCTTCCCCTTTTCTCCATCACTCCCTTTCCCCTTTATCCTCCTCTCTCATATCTTCTGCTTTCCTGAATCCTTCTTGTGTTCCCAATGGTCTGGTTTCACACGTTTCCACTGTTGTGTCAAGGAATGTCTTTCCCTAGCCTATTTACCAACAACACTTCCTATTAATTTAAGGGTTGTTTTTGCTGGAAACCCTCCTACAGTTATACATAATATGATGCACTACACTAAAATTATGTCATGTATTGTGTGGCCGGGTTAGCTCAGTTGGTAGAGCAGGCGCACACATATAGAGGTTTACTCCTTGATGCAGCAGGCCTGGGGTTGACTCTGACCTGCTGCCCTCTACTGCATATCATTCCCCCCTCTCTTTCATGTCTTCATCTGTCCTGTGGAAATAAATGTCCAAAAAATAATCTTTAAAATAAAAGATGGTGGATGGACATCTTAATGTGACGTCAGCAAATGGATGTTTTTGCCCTGTGGAGGTTTAGAAATGCAGGTGCATGATCTAATTCTGAAACTTCAATGAGCGTTACACCTTACAACAGACAATATATAGCCAATAATACATATATTCTTACATTTTCAATTATAATTCATGCCTAAATGGTCTGCTAGAGGTGATTATGACTGAC
The DNA here is from genome assembly GCA_013375575.1 of Percina caprodes. Taxonomy (NCBI): domain Eukaryota; kingdom Metazoa; phylum Chordata; class Actinopteri; order Perciformes; family Percidae; genus Percina; species Percina caprodes. The sequence continues at coordinate 59,174 of JABXJD010001698.1, forward strand.
TTGCAGCCTTACAGCCACAATTCAAGTGTGAGATTTTATTATTTGGCCAAAGACCATTTCCATTGTTAAATCTTCAACTGGAGAAATTCTCCTAAAACCAGTAATGGGTAAAGCTAGTACAGCAGAAACAGCAATCAGCATATTCCTTCATTTCAACAAACATGCCGCTGCAGGTCACATCATCAAAATAAATGAGCTTTGTATCCTGGGAAACCTTCCTAGAGTTGCTTCAGAAATTTCAGCGGGGGTGTGGCATTGCTGTAACCGTTGGCTGTTGGCAAACTACCAGGGCAGATATGAAAGGCAATCTTATGTAGTGGAGGATTATTAGAAATCCCATTTCACAAAAGTATGAATTCTCACACACTTAAACACACATACTAAATCCCCCTGCATTGTACTAGTTTTCTCAGTTTTGTTTCACCTTTACATGTTCTACAGTCTTTGTCATTGATTTCTGCAACCATTGACTTAAGCAGATGGCAACATTGTCCCGGTCCTCCTCTGGGTTGCTACAGGCCACATGTTTGTGCCTGCTTTAAATACAAGAATGCAACTGAAACACCCTCGGGCAAACATGGGGACTCTAATGATGGTTTCTAACACAGACAGAGACCTAATGCCATAATGTTGAGCATAGGCGTAGCGCAAAACTCTGGGCTCTCTAGAAAGGCATTTTCTATGGGCCCCTCCCCACATCCACAGCTTTTCCTTCTAGCATCTTTTTGGACCCTCCTCACATGAGGGCCCCGGGTACTCAGTCCCCTTCCTCCTCCCCTGATGTCGAGGAGGAAATATTAGCATGGAAAGTGTACTGTCTGCCTTTTTACTTACACTTGGTATGTTACAGGTTACACATGGTAGGTCCTGAGATAAAACACAAAACTAAAGAACAATACTAAAAGGAAAAATAATAAACTTTATTTGCATAGACACTTTTAAGACAACTGTCACAGCTCATGAGAGATAAGGAGTTCACAAATGAAAATTGGGGGCAGACCGAGTTTAGCCGCCATTATAAAGGAGTGACATTTTTGAAACTGGTTTCTAAAAAACTGATAGCTCATGAATGGAGGCTGACCATGAAACCCCTGCAGAGTTATCATGCTCTTTCGAGGAGCTTTGCAAAATCTGTAAAATTGCCTTAAGTGATGTCACTTAAGTCAGCGTCTCTTAGGTCTGAAGGCTACAAGCTTGAAAATGAAAACAATCTGTGTTGTGGAGTTAACAGTGAGCCTACCAGACCTCTGGCGCTCACTCCTCATCCATGCTGCAGGCTAATGGCTCAAGGCCACTACTAGCACAACACACCTGAATCTCTGTCTGAACTGTTGCACACAAACTGTCAGTTGAACAAGTTGCATTGTGGTTAGTGTATGTTTTGACAAGAAAGAATAATGGCGTGGAAAAAAAGGGACACTATCTCTGGTTCTGCTGCATGGATTTTGATCTGATTCCAACAGTGTTGTAGGATTACAATGCTAAATCGGTGGAGTACTCTCCTTAGTGAAAAACTCACACTTTGAATTGGTTGAGATCTTTACTGCTGCATTTTGGATCAACTGCTGAAAAAAGAACTCAAACATGAAAAACATGAAAAAGTGAAATGAAAGTAGTCCAATCAGGAGCATGGATAATTGTCTCCAGGTTTGCAGAGGACAGAACATACATAAATTAAAAATATAGTTTCAATATCAACAAGTGTGCAAACTCAGGCCAAGACAATGAAATACTGTGGGTGTATAAGTGTGAAGGATAAATTGCGATTTAATAAAAGAAAAATAACCACAAGCCATGCATACAGGATAGTCTGTGTTCATTTTAACTACCTCATATTTCACGTTCATCAGTTTTGCTCACTTCAGGCTATGTGCTATATGCAAGAGACAGGCTCCCTGATCAGTGTGTAAATGGGACCCCGAATGCTTATGATTACCAACAACAGTCCCACACAGGTGGTCATGTTGTGCCTATGATGATTTGAGGGCCGGCAGGGTTTGATTTATATGACCAGCTCAGAATGGATGTCTGGTTGCACAGCGGGAAGGAAGGCAGCTAAATCAAAGGCCCCACAGAGGGAAAGTGGCATGCTGGGACCAAAATAGATGCCGATGGCTCTTTAAATGACCCTTTTCCACAGACCAGCGTGTGTCTAACACACAGTCACTTAAAGGTGGCCACTACCATAGAAGTGTGTGTGCGCGCGTGTGTGTGTTTTCTGTGGTGTGTGATTTCTGTGATGCTATCAATTCCGAAGCTAATAGACCAAATTCCGAGGTGTTGAGCTTTACACACAGAAAATATCTTGTGTAAGTGTGTTTGTGTGGGTGTGAATGTTTTCATGTGACCAACAGCATCAATTTTCAAACCAATGGGCCTATCCTTCTCTGCCGAAGGAGTTGAGGTGCAGTTTGTTGATTGTAAAATCAATGTGGAGGCTCTCTTGGCCTGGTGGTTCCCAAAGTGTGATTTTTGAAAGACAGCCACGTGCCTCACAGCAAAACGGTTTATTTTTTGCTGTTATTCCATTCATCACTGGTACTTCTCTCCACACCATCACACCGTCATTTCTCCAGAATTATCGAGTTGAGGAAATTGCATGGGGTAGGTGTGTACATTATTTCCATTTGAACGGCTTGGAGAACAGACCTGCACGTTCAAACATGCTGTGGGAAATGTTATGGAGCTAGAAGAGTTATGCATTTCTAAGATAGGTGTCAGATTCCAAAGCTGACTGCCGAGCGGATTTCCCTGCAAGAAATAAACCCAAGGCTAACTGAGATTGATTGCATCATGTCACACCTTTACTCCTCTTTATTTCACTTGTACAATGAATCGCTACACAGGCAGGGTGAACACTCACAGCACCTCTGTGCATACCTAATAGAGGACCTAAATGCAGGGTACCAGTCAGGCAGGTTGATGAAGAAGAAAACAAGCTTTAATAACAAAAGCTGAATCCCCAAAGACAAGAAACACTGGTAAAGTCAACAGTGAAACAAGAGGACACACAAGGAAAGGAGGGTGGAAACGAAGGACAAGTGGAACACATCGGGGCGGGGCAAACAATCACAAAGGCGGGAAAACACACAAGGCAGGAAGTAAAACAGGACATATGAGAAGAGCCTGTCACTCCGCAATGTGAGTCGTGTGCAGATGTGAGCATGCTCAGATTTAAACGGTTTACGGCATAACGTGTCATACTGAAATTTGTGAAATCCATGAAATAATAAACTTACTCATTACAAACAATAACAGAAGATGGGAATCATTTCAAAAACATTTTAGCTATGTATGATTGTTCGATTGCTAACTCAAAACACCATTCAACTGACAGCCATTGATGTGTTTGATTGCTAGCTTCTAGCTAAGCTAGCAGTCATTTGAGAAACGTTTTAGCTATCTATGGTTGTTTGATTGCTAACGTTAGCTCAAAACACCATTCAACTGACAGCCATTGATGTGTTTGATTCTAACTTGTAGCCAGCAGTGAACCAACTTCGTTATGTAGGTCCATTTTTACTGTATTGACATTACAGAAGTCTCTCGTTAGCATCTTATATGCTACTCGTCGCAAAGTGACACATGCGTGTGTAACCTCTGTGATGTCTCCTATCCCCAAGTGAATCTCTTGGAGCCCGTCAAGTTGTGGTAACAGCAGGTTTATTCCTCATCTGCATACAAAGGACAATCGTGTGGAATTGTCATCTCGTGTGGACAAACAGCGCATGCTCTGCCTAGGGGTAAATCCTCCGTTGCTCTGAGGATTACCACACCATGTACTACTCTTAAAACTCTGACACAATGATCGTATAGTGGATTTAAGTTCATAAACTAAAATAAATGAAACAATAAATTGTCCCTCTTATTTTTGGAATGAAGAAATAACATTTAACAATGTTATAACACAAAATTCCCTACAGTTACCTTTTACATTTTTCCAATTAATGTTAACAATTAAATGAAAACAATTATGCAACGCAATTACATTTAACACACAGGAGGCAAATAAACTGTAGAAAATACCTCAATCTTAAGTTTCAATATTACAAGAACATACGGTAACATACCTGCATACAAAGGACAATCGTGTGGAATTGTCATCTCGTGTGGACAAACAGCGCATGCTCTGCCTGGAAAGACGGCATCATGTTAAAGTTAGCTAGCTATACTAGAAAGATTTTCTACTGGCTATAAAACACATAAATGGATGGTTAACTTCATAAAAACATGGCGAAATTAAATAGACACACATAATATTCTCCCAATTACATTTAGCTGAACTTTTACGTGCTTTTCAACTAAGTTAGTATTGTTTAGTCCACAGAGATTCACAGACACGTTACCTAGGGGTAAATCCTCCGTTGCTCTGAGGATTACCCATAATCCTTTGTCACTAATAGCGTACGCTGCAGGTACAACTTTAAAATAGCAGGTTGCACCGTAGTCCCATTTAGTAGGATTTAACCTGAACCTTTTTAACTATGTTACACGTGACTCAAATCTGCACTCAACTCACATCGGGGAGTGACAGGTCTTACAAAATAAAACAGGAAACTAAACCGCGGACCATGACACCTTTTGTTGTGGGTCTGCTGTCTTCTGTGTTGTTTTCCCCTGTTTGTCTGTCTGTGTGTTTTGTCATCCACTAGAGGGCGCTCCTACAAAGATCCAGATAGAGGCGTGTCCACTCATCCCCCCTCCGTCTTGCTGCACGGGTGAGCCTTATCATCATCATCATTATTACCTTATCCATATTTAAACCTGGGCTGACTACCTCTTCAGCGCCAGTTCGTTACCAACATTCCCGTGGTAACGGGTCCAGTACTAAGCTCGTTTTTCCAATACCTTGCTCTGTACTTACCATGTGTTTCTGCCACAGCTTTCGTGTCCCGTCTCGTCTTCTGTGCTGCTTCACCAGATGCTCATTTTGGATCTCCATCAATTCCCACATCACCTCCCATGTCAAGAATGTTGTTTGTTTATGCTGAAGTCCTCAGTATTAAAACCTGTTCTTTTATCTTACCCTCTCTCGTGGTCGTTCTGTGTTCGGGTCCAACACAAACCCTTAACAGAACGAACTGGCCAACGCCTACGACATGTAAGCAGTTGCAGCGTTTTTTGGGTTTTGCTAATTTTTATCGGAGGTTTATCCAGGATTTTAGCCGGGTGGTGGCCCCCCTCACTAAACTCACTTCCCCCAAGGTCCCTTTTCGCTGGTCTCCAGCTGCGGACCTGGCTATGTCCGCACTAAAACTATTGTTTACCTCTCCTCCTGTGCTTAAGCACCCAGACTGTGACCTCCAGTTCATTGTGGAGGTGGACGCTTCTTCTTCTGGGCTGGGGGGCGGTTCTTTCTCAATGCTCCACCACGGACCAGACTCTCCACCCGTGTGCCTTCATGTCTAAGAAACTGTCCCCAGTGGAGCAGAACTACGACGTGGGTAACCGGGAGTTGCTGGCCGTTAAGCTGACACTGGACAAGTGATTGGCTGGAGGGAGTTACGCAGCTGTTCGTGGTTTGGACTGACCACTAAAACCTGGCCTACATACAGTCTACCAAGAGGCTTAACTCACGTCAAGCCAGGTGGTCCCTGTTCTTCGGCAGGTTTGATTTTACACTCGCCTATCGTCCAGGCTCGAGGAACGTCAAGCCGGATGCTCTGTCACGTCAGTTTGACTGCACGAAGATTTTTGGAGCCTGAGTCAGTGCTCCCATCCTTCCGTGTGGTGGCTGCTGTCAGTTGGGAAATCGAGTCGCTGATTAAGGCTGCTCAGACCACGGATCCTGGTCCCAGAGACGGCCCTCCCGACCGACTCTTCGTCCTACCACCTGTGCGGTCTCAGGTGTTACAGTGGGTTCACACCTCACGCTTTTCCTGCCACCCTGGAGTTCGACGCACGTTAACTCTGTTGAGGCGTCACTTCTGGTCGCCGTCTGCGGAGGCTGATGTTTGGGCCTACGTCGCAGCCTGTTCGATCTGCGCTTGGGATAAGGCCTCCCAATGACAGCCTGCTGGGCTGCTTCAACCGCTCCCGGTCCCCAGCCGCCCATGGTCCCACGTGGCATTGGATTTTGTCACGGGCTTGCCTCTGTCTGAAGGTAATGACACAATACTTACCATCGTGGACAGATTCTCTAAATCTGTTCACTATATTGCATTACCGAAATTACCCACGGCCAGTGAAACGGCTGGCTTCTTGGTCCAGCATGTATTCTGTCCCATGGAATACCTGTGGATATCGTTTCTGATAGAGGCACACAGTTCATTTCATGTGTCTGGAAAGATTTCTTTTCCTCCCTAGGTGCTACCGTCAGCCTATCTTCTGGGTTCCACCCGCAGTCCAACGGCCAGATGGAGATGGCTAACCAGAACTTGGAAGCCACGCTCCGCTGTGTGGCCGCTCAGGATCCGACCACCTGGGCGTCTCACCTGACATGGGTGGAATATGCCCACAATTCCCTCACTACCTCGGCCACCGGTCTCTCCCCCTTTGAGGTGGCTCTGGGTTATCAACTGCCTTTATTCCCGACCCAGGAGAAGGAACTGGCGGTACCTTCCGTGCAGGAGCACCTTCGTCGCTGCCACCGGGTTTGGACCGAGGCACGTGAGGCCCTTCTGTGGACTACTGAGCAGATTAAGACTGTGGCAGAAAGGCACAGGATTCCTGCTCCCCAGTTCCAGGTCAGGAGGTCTGGCTGTCATCACAGAATGTGCCCCTTCGGACTGAGTCACGAAAACTCTCACCTGGATTCTTGGGACCGTTTGTCATCGAGTCCATCATTAGCCCCACGGCCATTAGGCTGAAGCTGCCTGCGGCTATGAGGATTCACCCGACGTTCCATGTGTCCCAGGTGAAGTAGACCCCCCATAACAGCTAAAGATGTATTATGATGTTTAGATAAAGGACATATAACTCCACAATAACTTGTTGTGTTGTGTGTTGTCTGAAGGAAGCTTTGTGAACCAGTGTCTTTATTTTCTGATCCCACTAGATGGCGCTCTCTGTTCAGCAATTGGTTGAGAATATAGTGAATTTCTCTTAAAACCAAGAGCGCCATCTAATGGGCTCAAAAAAAAGACACTGGTTCACGAAGCTTCATTTGGCTATCACTACTCTCATTACACTTATTTTTATTATTCAAGGTGAAGGACAAATCACGTCAAACACTGAAACTGAGTTATCATTCATATAATTGATGTGACGACCTTATCACACTGTTGCTTATTTTCACACCCAGCAGTTACTTGGAGTCGGTAAAATAAAGATCACATCCCATGCTGTCTACATGCAACTGATGTCTTCCTTTATGTCTGAAAAAAGGTGGGGTTTTCTATTTTTTAGCAGCTTGTGGCCTAGCGGACTATGTATGGTTTTTCAGTAATTTACCTGTATGTCACATGTTCAAACTTTTAACTAAATACGTAAAAGTGAAATCCACTGTGGGATGAGCCTGCTGTCCACTAATGATAGCATTCACCACATTCCTCCCCCAGATGAGAGCAGATACTCAGACATCCACAGAAATGTCCTTCCTAGTCGTCCCTGGCCTCGGGCCCACTGGATTTGAGCCGAAACAAGCAGGAGAAGACAGGAAACTGACAGGATTACACTGACTGGGTCTGCGGGAACTGTGCAGGCACACAGATGTGTATACAGTTAGGGGTGTGCCCAGAGGAAGACCTGCAGGTTACTCATTTGTGCACAATAACTCCTGCTCTTGAACTAGTAAATTATGCTCTCGATTGAATTGTTTGTGCGCACGTATTACTTAATTCATGCTCTTGATTCAATGTGGTTTTTAGTGAAGATTTTAAATCATATGGCTTTTGATCTAGTAGCATTTACCTGAGGGGGAGAATAAAAACACAGTGGACACACAGCTTTTCAGTGCTACTGCTGGATAAACTGATCTCAAAGTTTAAGCGTGACTTAAGTCACGGAACCAAATTAGGCCATAGCACCATCATCAGAAAGGGGACACTTCCAATGGTCCATAACCAACTGTGGCTTCTGAGGGACTGCCCCACCCTTCAATTCTCAATAATAAAACTTAACATGAAAGATAACATATTTGAAGGTATTGCCTGGGATTAGTTGTCTGACTTTCCATTTTATTGGGGAAATATAACATAATAATACAATAATAAAGTTCACTCTCTTAGTGCTTGTGTTGTCTACATATATTTGGGTACCAACCCACAAACTGTGAAATGAGACAACCCAGTCCATTTTTTGTGGGTGGTCTATTATAGAAACGCTGGGAACATTTTTAGGTCTGCCCAAATGACCGATGAGTGACCCTGAGCACAGTTCCACCTGAG
>JABXJD010001698.1:70000-76623 GCA_013375575.1 Percina caprodes
AGGTCCGGGGGTTGGGCCGGCCACTCCTTAACATCAATCTGGTTCATCTGGAACCAAGACTTTGCTCGCTTACTGGTGTTTTTTGGGTCATTGTCTTGTTGAAAGACCCTTTTCAAAGGCAGTTCCTCTTCAGCAAGGCAACATGACCTCTTCAAGTATTTTGATGTGTTGAAACTGATCCATGATCCCTGGTATGTGATGAATAGGCCCAAGACCACAGTATGAGAAACATCCCATAACCACCATGCCTTACTGTCTTCACAGTGTACTGTGGCTTTAATTCAGTGCAGGGGGGTCGTCGGACAAACTGTCTGCGCCCCAAGACCCGAAAAGAACAACTTTGCTCTCATCAGTCCACAGACCGTTGCTCCATTTCTCCTTTGGCCAGTCAATGTGTCCTTTGGCAAATTTCAACCTATTCAATTTGTTGTGCCTTTTCCATTTTGGCTATTCTTTGATCCATTCGAATGGTTTTTGGATGCTATTTTAAGGTATTTGAAATCATTTTGGCTGAGCAGCCTATACTTTTCTGCACTTCTTTATATGTTTTCCCTCTCCAATCAACTTTTTAATCAAAGTTCGCTGTTCCTCAGAGCAATGGCTAGAACGACCCATTTTGCTGAGTATTTCAGTGTGAAATGCGCTATAACCAGCAAGCACAACCTTTGCTTCCTTCCTTCCTTAAATATGGGCCATAACTGACACCTGTTTCTTCACAGAATCCATCACCTCACTAATTGAACTCAACACTGCTATTATTTTGAACATGCCCTTTCAAAACAGATTCAGTTACACAGAATGAGCAGCATGCATGGCCTGACTGTTGGGTCTGTTGGTTTTCTATGACTCTACAACACTTAATAGTAAATTATTTGCCATGTGGAAATATCACTTTCTACAAAAATATAATTTGAGGTTAGTGATGTTGGACTGCTATTATTTTGAACACAACTGTACATCTCTCTCACGGTATTTAGAACTTCTCTGTATGTTAGAGAACAACATGACTGTGACAATAATTAATACTAACTAGCCTCCATGTTATTTCTTAGTCATTGTAAAATAAATTTGCTACACCATGAACAAAGAGCGACACAGTTTGTTACATTTTGTGATATAAATTATTTATTTACATTTACAGAAAAAGGACCCCATCAAGACAACGTAGTAATAACTATTGGAAATAGAACCCAAGATACAGAAGCTGACGTCATCGTCACAACCGAACAGAGAGCTCTATAATAACATTGTGCCCTCTGTCAAAGGTTTCCTATAACACAAGGTGCAAGGCATCACGTGTAGCCCCGACCCCCTCCCAGACCGAACAACACACACCTCATTTAAAGCCTGTTACCCCGCATTGCTTTAACCTCTCTAAAAACGACAGACGCCGGCTAGGCCATCTCTACCAAAGCTCACACATCTAATACATATTCACACACACTCATACACTCACATTCAATGTCCTCAATGCCCCCCCTCCCCCGTCTGCATCTGGCAGCGGTGGGGACTGATGTCAACATTACCCCATGTGTGAGTCTCATCACTGACTGGGGTGTCAGCTCTGTCTTTGCCATGCCACCATCCTCCCTGGGCATCCTTACAGTTCTTACTGGGAGAGAGGGGCGAGGACTGAGGGGAAGCAGATCCTAATTTTTCGGGGTTGGCCTACATGGGGGAACATCTAACGCCACAGCGCTCCGTAAAGTGGAGAGGGACTCTGTCCGGTGTGTCTGGGCTCAGATAAGCCGAGTGGAGGCGCGCATGGTGTTCTCTGTACTGAAATGGACATTGTTCTGCTTCTGCCGGTTGATCCGGTTGGTCCGTGGGCACTTCCTGTGCAGGGAAGAAGAAGGAGAGGATTCATGTAGGGGTTAGCTATGGCACTTTGCAGCTGTGAAAGTTCATTCTGATGCAATGCTGATATTTTAATGGACCTTGGTAAGGTTCTCCTGCAATTATTTCTTAGAGGATAAGGTTGGAAATATATTTATTGTCAACAAATCTTATGAAAATACCAAAACCAACAATACATTGATTCTACTTCCACATCTTGTCTGTATAGCCAACGCCTGATATATCTTTTTTTTTGTGTCATAAAGCTCCAGTGTTGCTCATCAATGAGCCACACCATTGCTCTGGGTGACATGTTGCTTTATGAGCACTGTGTATTTTGGGTGCTGTAAATATTCACTAGTGGACCACATGTGTATTAGTTCACAGCTGAAAATAGTCCCCAAAAAACTGTCCAAAAGGTACTCTTTTTCAAGCAATGACATAGGTTTGTTTTGCGAAGTGGGGACAAACAAGGAAGCCAGATGTTCCCCAGCACACAAAAAAACTATCAAATTATAAGGAAATTATTGGTTATTGTACATCCATGGAATACAAATGAAAAACCTTTGATGTAAATCTTTGTATTGTTAATGCACTGATCCTTTCTAACCCTCAAAAACGGACAAAAATGTGACATTTTTGTCACTTTTCAGCCTTTTTTTAAGTTTTCACTAACACCACCCTATTACCACTAGTTTTACACCACTTTTTTTAATTAATGGTCAATAACCCTCATTTTTATAGAATTATACCTAATATTTCAGTTAAAAAGCAGAAATTATGAATTATTTTGACTAATAGTTCAGAGGAACGTACAGATGAGTACCGACTCCAGAGGGGAGAAAATATCTCCCCTGAGCTTTCTGACCACGGTGGGAAATCTGTAGCAAGAAAAGTCAATGCTCTCCTTGATTTCATCTTGTTTATGGAGAGGGAAAATGAGTAGGCTATGCTACCAAGCCACGGCCGAGGGATGTGCGTCGCTGCAACATGTAGCTACATTTTGTGAGAGGTGCACGTCAGGCTACGGGATAGGGTCAGTATCTGCATGTACCTACGTACGTAACCACTCCGTTGATTTATCGCAGAAGCATACATTAGCCTTTATTTCTTGCAGTCTTCCTTTTAGCCTGCACACGCTCAACAACCTCCCCCAATAAGACAGGCCAACCTGTATGTAGCCTGAGAGGCTGAACCCAAAACTCACTGCAACACTCAGTCATGCAGCTAACTGCTTTGAAGACAAAGGAATCACTTAAGTTTTAAAAGCCATTGAAGCACTGTTAGTTTTGGTCTACAGTAGGAGAATACAGAATTGTGTGGTAACAACATGATATCTTGCACTGAGGTCCTTTGGAGCAGACCATTTCCAATTGAATGACAGAATATTATATACAGGTGGCAAAGTATAGAGATGACCTTTCCCACTCTTACCTGTTTGTCCTTTAAGTGAATGGCAAGTCTTTATAAGACGTGGGAATTACAAAAATATTCCAATAACATTCATAAACCAGGACAATACATGAACTACAGCTCAGTCTGCCCAACGGAGAAAGGACATTGATGGGAGTGAGTCACTAGGCACTGAAATATACAGTATGTGTGTCATTCATTCAGTTACACATTTGTTCATCCACTAGACTCCACGGTAACAAGTGGACATTTACAAGGATGTGTATATTTCTATATTTTTTGCCTTAAATGCATATTGCTGAGCAGCAGGAAACATTATTGGTAAGGCAGCTGTATTCAGTGTTATAATTCTCTCTTTCCTTCTTTATCTTCTCCCCTCACCCTCTCATCTTGTCTTTTTACGACTGCTCGCTCTCTCATTTTGTCCCTCCTCCTCACTCCTTTTGCCCAGAGTCTCTTTTGCCAAAACTCTTTTAAAACCTTTTATTAAATGTCATAAATTGCTCAGGTCAGCCGGAGGCAGACAAGCCCCAGGCTATACATATGTGTGGGTATGTGGGTCTTTACTGTGAATACAAAATGTCTGTTCAAACACAAGTGCGCTTGCTTGCCTACACAGATATCTATGTGTATCTGTGCTTGTACATATACTGTACGCTGAATATTTTCTGATGTCTCTGTGTCCACAGGGGATGTGACAGTACTTTCTCTCTGTGGTGGAAGCAAGGTGATATTTCAGCTGTTTCCTCCAGTTTCAGGAGCTTCACAGCACCCCTGTCTGACTCCCAAATACAGACAGCATGGAAAATACTGCTGCCAGGTTCATTACGAAGCTATGTTTGAATGTGTGTGTGTGTGTGTGTATAGGGCAATGCTCACCTGGTAATGCAGAGCACCACCACGCAGATGATGACCACCTGGAGTGCTCCAATGATAGAGGCGATGAGGACATAGTGCAGTTTGCCAGAGCCTGGCACCACATAGAGCACGTTGTACTCTTTGATGTCACACTGGGGGCCTCTGAAACCCGAGTGACAGCTGAGAACGCACACACACACACACACACACACACACACACACACACACACACACACACACACACACACACACACACACACACACACAAAGAGAGAGACAGAGTCATTTATTTGCACTGACACACAGGTTAATTAATCCAGTTTTTCTAATTGAGACACCAGAACCAGCTTGGTAAAGACGTTGTGGTGGGACAATGCATTCGTGTGACAGTCTAGTGACTGTGCTTTTTCTTTGCTGTGACAGTTTAGTTGACATGACTGATACGGCTCGCAGGTGAAGGAGGGCGAGAGAGTGTAAGTATGCTCACACCAAGCATCTGAAATCATCATCGTTTTCTCGTTGTTTTGGGCCACTGGCCACACTAAAGCTGGAAGTGTAGTAGTGTCAGATCAACAGACGCCCTACGGCAGGGCGTCGGATCAAGGGAAAAAGGGTACCGAGTACCCAGGGCCCTCATGTGAGGAGGGCCTAAAAAGATGCTACAAGTAAAGCTGTGGATGTGGGGAGGGGCCCAGAGAGAATGCCTTTCTACAGGGCTTAGAATTTTGTGCTACGCACAATTAAACACGTGCTAATTAAACCAATGTATAAGTGCCAACACCTGCAGTTCATCCAGTGACCACTTGAGGCTGGCTCCAAACGGGAGTTAATCCCAATTAGTTTATATTAGTGATGGCCAAATGAAGCTTTGTGAACCAGTGTCTTTATTTTCTGAGCCCACTAGATGGCGCTCTTGGTTTTAAGAGAAAGGCCTAAGGCATTGCAATTCAGTGTATTCTCAACCAATTGTTGAACAGCGCCATCTAGTGGGCTCAGAAAATAAAGACACTGGTTCACAAAGCTTCATTCAGCCATCACTAGTCTATATCCTCTATATCCTTCGCATTCCACTTCTGGGATTGCTCTGGTGCTGCAGGAAATTCTGCATGTACTATCTGTTTCCTTCCATTTTTGTGGTGTTGGAATTTTAAATTTGGTGGATTTCTGAGGACTACGAGGCTGCTCCTCAGATCTCTGCAAGGTGAACTGAGACAGCTAGCTGAATGAAGCTTTGTGAACCAGTGTCTTTATGTTCTGAGCCCACTAGATGGCGCTCTCTGTTCAATAATTGGTTGAGAATATAGAGAATTGCAATGCCTTAGGTCTCTTAAAACCAAATCACTACTAGCTAGACTATCTGTCCAGTTTTCTCTTGCATAACCATTTTGCAGCAACTCTGCCATGACGATTCTGATTGGTTTAAAGAAACACCATTAAAGCAAAGCACGTTTTCCTCCCATCCCCAAATGCTGTGTGGACTAGCCAGACCTTCAGCGCGCATTGGAGGACGGTCTGGGAATGCAAGACTTATTCCCATAGACCCCTTTATTAAGGTATAGGTTTATGGTCACTGTGGTGTTCCCGGCCCGAGGTGCGTGAGCCAGCTGTCCACACACACACATACACACACACTGAAAGAAAATGAGAGATAGACTAATGGAGATGATCTTTGTCCTCAAAGAGGAGCTAAAATGGTCCCTCTTTTAATTTCTCTTTCTTTCTCCATCTCTTCTTCTTTACCTGCTTTTTCCTGTATCTGGGGAGGTTGTTACCCACCAACACCTGCATATCCTTGTCACGCACGCACGCACCCACGCACACACACACACACACACACACACACACACACACACACACACACACACACACACACACACACACACACACACACACACAGACTCATTAGGACACAACCTCAGATTACTGAGACCAGTAGGGGGCAGCATAGATCTTTCACACTACCTCTCTGCTAAGTACTGCTCTGTATGCATGAAGAATGTCTGGCTGGGTGAGCTGGGACGAGTGAGGTTAGAGAGAAAGAGAGCGATAGAGGGAACGAGAGATATCAAGACCCCCTGGCTGCCACACTATCAGGCCGTAAAAGATGGCAGACTTGAGCGGCACACACATGTAAATTCACTGTATGTGTGAGTGTGTGTGTGTGTGTGTGTGTGTGTGTGTGTGTGTGTGTGTGTGTGTGTGTGTGTGTGTGGGTGTGTGAGTGGTGTAACATCATTCCTCTTTGTGCCTTTATTTAAATGCAATCCGTGCTGCCTGTGTTCAAGTGTATTTTGTGTGCTTATGTGAACAGTTATGCACATTGTATGTGTTCTGTCAGTTGCAGCTGTGAGACTACTTTCTGTAAGTGTATGTGTGTGTGTGTGTGTGTGTGTTTGTGTGTGTGTGTGTGTCTGTGTCTGTGTGTGTATACCTGCAGGAGGGCTGGGCCAGGATACTGGGGAACTGACACTCTCCGTGGATGCAGTAGTTTTTGTAGTGGTCTGGACAGGGGATGT
>JABXJD010001726.1:0-25000 GCA_013375575.1 Percina caprodes
CATTTGTAAAAGTTTTGTCTTTTAATCAGTTTCTCGATTTTTATTTCTGCTATTTTAACACCTTAACATTACCATACTTTAATAGTTCCATGATATGTACAGAATATCTAACAATGAAGAAGCCTATGACCCTTTAAAGAGGAATATCAGTCTAAGGAACACAACAACATATCAGCGTTTTAGTGGAACTCACAATTCCTTGAAGTTAGTTCAAAGCTATGGTGGTGCCTTGAGCTTGGTGATGAGTTCTAATGCTAGTTTCTGTTGACCAAGGTGATTATATTCCACACTAACACTGGTCTAATCTATTTCCCTTTTGATTAAAGGTGTACAGAGTAGCTTCATATCCTTTAATCAATGCCATTGCAGCGGACACCGTAACATTTCACATGGAATGTTTTACTTGTATGTCTTGAATGTTCTACATATAGTAAATTCTTGAATTAGTATATCATAAATAGAAGTATGATTGACAAAAACAACATGAAATAGCACTTGCCTGATTTTTGTCTTTGGTCTGGATTTTTTTCATAGCCACTGCTGGTATGTCCTCGACAGGGATTTTTTGTCTTGGCTCACATTCAGCAGCAGGGTATTCCCCGTGATACACTGGGGGTTTCGAGCCATTACTACATGCCCAAATCAGGACATTTTCTATAAAGACATCAGCTATTAATGTCTGACTTGGAGGTAAAATATTCAACTTGATATATATTGTAAGGTTGCTAACATGCAGGTTAAAGCTTCTCAATCAAATGCAAAGAGAAACGGAAAAGACTTTGGTCCATTATATAACAAGTTAAACCTCAGAGTGTCACCACTTCTTCTGAGAGAATCCGTTTCAGAGAAGCGTAGCGCATAGATCTCTATCCGCAGGTGGAAATGTCTGTTGCTTGCATATCATCCACTCTGAGGGAGCCCCCCTGTCCACACAATAGCCAGCGACAGTGTAAGCATCTTCCCCCGCTGTGTTCCACCTCACAGGCAGTGCACACCGATACGCAGAAAAACCAGTGGGAGTGATCCAGCCCTCTTGAGATCACTGTTCTACAGCATTGGTTGATATTTTTCATTTTTTCCTTCCTCCCCATGTGTCTGTCTTATTGTTCAACTGGTGTAATGAGCCAATGTTGTACTGTCGGCAGAGACGGGGAGAATAACTGCAACAGCTTAAGGGACCTCCTCACTCCTCTGCATTGCTGGAACACTGTTCGCCCTCACAGCAAACGTGTTACTGGCTGCTTAGACTCACTGCACAAAGCAATCCTACTTCCAAAGGATGTGGTGGGTTTAATTGCCGTACTCACAGCTACACACAAAAGATAATAGCTGTTGTGTTGTACATAAACATTTTCAGCTGCTGCTAATGTTTGATTTGTTTAGTGTAATAGTTGTTGAATATTCTCACATGCTTTATTTTGAAAAACTCAGTATCTAAGAATCCTTTACCCCGAGGGAAAGGAACAGGCACTGCTGCTTACGCATTTCATTTTACCACCGAGTATAACTCAGTACACAGAAATAGCTATGCTTAGAAATGACATTTCAATTCACATAGCAGGGCACTGTGCTCAGGACAAAATAACACAGTGAGCAAGCTCACACACCTAAGTCAATTCACATTTTTAAATGCTAAAAAGGCACTAACTTTAGAGCATTATATGTACATCCATAATAACTGATCCTAAATATCTAATGGTTGCAGCCACAGAATATGGTTATCATTTTCCTAACTGCAAATACCTACTAGGGACCGACCGATATCTCAGCGGACTTATGTTATCGGCCGATATTAGGCATCGGTATTGGCATTTATAATGGTCGATTTACAAACTAAAAAAATTTAAATATTTATTCATCAGAATCATTTACAATGACAAATAAATGATTCTGATAAATTAATATTTAAAAAATAAAAACGGACTGTCAACCATGTTATGAGCATTGGCGTTGCATAGTCTGTCCACCAGAGGACGCTCTACAACATCCCTGTTGGCAACAGTGAATGTTTTTGTTTGTATTTTTATACATTTTATTTATCAGAACTTTAATATATTTTGATGTTCATCTGTTCTGTTGTGAAAATAAAACAAATTATTATATTATTTTAGTGAGAACTCATAAATAATTATAAACAACTAATGTTAGTGAAATCTGTTTATGTTTTGTAACGTGTTTCTGGATTATTTTATATATATATATATATATATATATATATATATATATATATATATATATCAGCCGATATATCAGCTTCTCAGATTTTTAAATAACCAAATATTCGTATCGGTATCGACCTTAAAAATCCTACCTACAGGCTTAATTCCATAGTCTGTTTATTATGTAATATCAGACCACGCAGAGTGTCTTTTATTTGCTCAGGAGCTACACTTAATGTGTACCTTTTCTGTTTTTTTTCATATATAAATTAATTTTACAAAGGGAAAATCTGACATGCTCTGTCTTGTGACAAAAATAACGCAATGATTTAGCATTAGCTGCCGCATTTTGGCACTGACCACGTACTGGAATAATATCCTGTAGCACAATAATAGTTAAATGTGTTATTAACGTTAACGCAAACCCATTTTAATGGCGTAAATTTTTTTTGCAAATTAATGTTCTTTTGGCCTAGCAAACTTTGGAGTTTTTATCTGTTGCAACTAGTAATGTTAGAAAAACTATAACAACACACTGGGTCTATCTAGACCGAACACAAAACAACAGGCACGCCGCCACGCCGTTTGGGCTCGCAAGCCAGCCAAAGTAGTAACGTTAAGTTTTTATATTTTTAAAGATTATTTTTGCACATTTTAGGCCTTTAATGACTGGACAGCTGAAGAAGTGAAAGGACAGAGACATGCAGCAATTGGCCGCAGGTCGGAGTTCATCCCAGGCCCGCTGCGTCGAGGAGTAAACCTCAATATATAGGCACCCGCTCTACCAACAGCAATACGGACGCCTTAACACTACGTTTTGAATGGATGGCAAGTGTGAGATGCCGAAATGGACGGCAATAAGATTCTGGTTAGAAAGTTTCCTTTTTAAAAGTTGCCAAATGGTTCCACTGACAAGACCAAAGTGATCTATCTGTGTGTTTTGAACTGAGCTATCTTTGCAGCATCTTTTACAACATGCTATAAACTGCTGGCGTCACACAATGAATGCAGAGGCTGCCAGTCTATTCAGCTTTTATTTAAAGTTTTTTTATGGTTACTGTGACATATGCAGTGTTAGAATGACACGCTGGTGACAACAGCCATGACTCTGGGCTGCTCTTGGGGATGCAACAACGGGAAATTGAAACGCCACACGTGGAAGACGGTGACAACAACGGCCGGCGGGACACGGTCCGTGGTCTCTGGGGGACGCAACCACCGGGAAATGAAATGCCACATGCCGGCGACAACAACGGGATGGATAGCAGACTGCAGTCCTGAAGCTTTTCAGCTCTTTGGTTTTAGTTTGATTTTGATTTTACAGCCAAAGTTCTCTGAAAGTTGTTTCTGAAGAGCCATAGGAACTTTGCGTGGTGATTATGTTTTTGTTTTAAGGCATGAAATTGTTTCATGCTCCTACTGAGAAAATCAACTTGTTTTAGGAATTTTCTTAAATAGAGAGCCAGAAGTGATTGGTTCTAATTTGTCTTTTTTCAATTTACTCGTGTCTGTGAAAGTCCATAAAATTAACACAAATGCAGGGGCACCGCCAGGAATTTTGGGCCTCATGCCAAAAAAATCTAATTGGCCCCCTCTGCGCAGCTGTTATCACCACATCTCTAGGACCTAATTGTCCCATCAAAAGCTTTACATAACTCACTAAGAGAATGTTTTTTGTAAATGAGAGAAAAAGCACACATGGGATGCAATGCAGTGCATTAGAAGATTTGCTGTAAGTTACCCAGTCTCTTTTCACCCTTTCCCCTTTCTGGGAATGGTTTTTCCTTAGAATCCTGTGGCAGTACATTATCTCTGGTGGCCAGTGCCCTCACAAAATCCTCTCTATTCCTGTCAGTCAAATTTGTTGGCCACAAACCTGGGTCATCCTTTTTACTTTGTCTGTTTTCTTCCACCATGCATCTCTCATCATCACTGTTACTTTCTTTCCCTTCTTCCTCTGCTTCCACACTTCTTCCTCCTACCTGAGAGGGCCCTGGCTCTGTAGGATGTACACAATGCATGTGATATATACATATATACTGTGATATATACAGAATATATTAAAATATGCCATATACCAATAAATAACACTACAGAACATTGACCCAAATTACCTACAGTTCTGTATCACCACCACTTACATTAGATATAATAGATTGTTTTGTATTTGTGTGTGTGTGCAAGCTTCTCAATTAAATTGCCTTTCATGATGGGAATAATAAAGTCTGTATCTATTTATGTATCGTTTATTTTAATATTGTCTGTATCTTACATGCAGGCTCAGGTAAGCTACTCAATGTTTCCAACTGTCCAGCATCCAGTACAGACAGTAGGTTGTTGTTTTTTTTCATGATGATTTTATTTCATAATGATCATTATGTCAGAAAATAATTGTTATTAATGTTGGCTGTCATTAATAAATATTTCATGTTATTTTTTGTAATGGTAAAAAGAGCAAGAGAGACAGCGAAATCCCCACAGAGTCCCTGCAATGATGCTAACTGGCATGTCACTGAACACAATGTTGCTCACCTTCTACACTGGGACAGGGTGGGCACAGTTAGAGACTGGGGTGCTGAGACTGGGGTGCCCCTAAAAGGGGCAGGGACAATAATTTAATATGAATATCTTGCTAAACGTTTCCCTGCACTGATTAAATGGTGATTAAATGTAGGCTAACACTAGTCTGTATGGTCCGTGTACGGTCCGTGTACGTTTTGATCGTTTGTTTTTTCGTTTGAACCACAAAACGAAATAACGAGAAAACCACCTTTTTTCGTTTGTCGTTTCAAACCAAAAACAAAGACGGTAAAAAAAGAGCCGTTCTCTCGTTTTGGTTTCTGAATTAACAAAACGAAAAACGACTAAACCAAATTCAAATAACGGTCCGTTTTATTTTGAAATTCCTTTTTCATTTCTGCGTTTGAAGATCTACATTAAAAGAAAGACAGGTGGGCCAAGTGACCCGGAAGTAATAGTAAATAAAGCTATATAAATAAAAGCCAAGCATAGAACGAGCATAATATGCAGCACTAACGTTGTACCAGAGTAACGTTAGAAAAAAAAATCAATCAATAAATAGGCTGATATGAACCTGGACCGAAAGAAATATATATATAACAGTAGTTGATTACAGTGATTTAATATCGTGCACGTACACATCACCAGCCACGTTTAATGAGCGCATTGTTTGGTTCAATACATTTGGTAATAAAAGGTAACCTAAGAACTTACTGGGTGTGCAGAGTTGGTACTGTTAGCGCTATATTATATAATAAATTAATATTTAATGTGGTTTCCACCTTAAAGGGCAGTTCAAAACGATTACAAAAACAGACCAGTAGGTGTCGCACCATGCCTGCTGTCACATGGAGATAATATAGAAATTAAGCTTTATGTTCTGTAATTTTGGAAAGCTAAACACTTTCCATTATTATTACTGCTTTCACAAATCCCGTTTCTTAGCCCTGCTGCTTAAGGCATTAGCCTACTCACCAAAATGAGCTCTTTCTCCTCATAATGTTTGTCTAATTTCCATGTGTGCTATTATACTGCGTGAACGGTTTCAGGAGTTGACTAACACTCACAAATTTAAAAACATGTCTCACATATAGGCCTACAGTCCAGTGTGTGTGTGTGTGTGTGTGTGGGGGGCTCTAGTGTGTGTAATAGACAATAAGCAGGTGAACATAATCTAAACATTTTAATGAAATAAATTGATTAATTTGTTATTTGCATAAAATAACAGATTAACAACAAAGGGAGCTTTCAACTAAACTTAACTATTCTGCAAGTGAACATAATAGAAAAAAATTGAACAGTTTATTAATTAATTATTTGCCTAAAACAACACCACAATGGTCAGCAACAGCAGACATAGATTGTACATGCGATGCCTTTGAAAGCATGTGTGCTCTTATTGAATAAATGTTTACGTGTATGGATTCTCTTCACTTGCATGACACAATGTGAGTGTTGTGTGTTATACACACTGGAATGTGTACAGCGAAGAAAGATCCACACAGTATATAGCACACTGGTAAATCATTATTTTGGCCAGATGGGCTACATTAGGACATTTCTGATGTGAGTTTGTTGTCTGAGCTGCTAGGAAGCTGATAGCAGTGTTAGAGTCAGGTTAAAACAGAAGAGCATGCAGGGTTAACTCTGGGCTGGGGGGGGGAATGATGATGATGATGATGATGAACAATAAATACATCTGTATCAGTAATCTTGATTTAAAACAGTTACCAAAGGCACTATACAGTCAGTCGTTTAAATACTGCCATCTGCTGGTAGAAAGGGTGAACAGTTCGGTCCATTACGTGGAAACCACATTAAATATTAATTTATTATATAATATAGCGTAAGTTCTTAGGTTACTTTTTATTACCAACTGTATTGAACCAAACAATGCGCTCATTAAACGTGGCTGGTGATGTGTACGTGCACGATATTAAATCACTGTAATCAACTACTGTTGCTGACATATTTCTTTGGGTCCAGGTTCATATCAGCCTATTTATTGATTTAATATTTTCTTCTAACGTTACTCTGGTACAACGTTAGTGCATATTATGCCCGTTCTAAAAGCTTGGCTTTTATTTATATAGGCTTTATTTACTATTACTTCCGGGTCACTTGGCCCACCTGTCTTTCTTTTAATGTAGATCTTCAAACGGAGAAATGAAAAAAGGAATTTCAAAAAACCAAAAACGGACCGTTATTTGAATTTGGTTTAGTCGTTTTTCGTTTTTTGAATTCAGAAACCAAAACGAGAGAACGGCTCTTTTTTACCGTCTCTTTGTTTTGGTTTAAAACGACAAGCGAAAAAAGGTGGTTTTCGTTATTTCGTTTTGTGGTTCAAACGAAAAAACAAACGATCAAGCGTACTGAATTTCCTTTGTCTTTCCTCTCTCTCTTTTCTCTGTCCTTTTTTGAAAACCAGCTTTTGAGTTAACGTTACTTGGCAACATTGTGATGACTGTAGTTCTGGCGCATCTACTGACTGGGTCCGTGTACGTTTTGATCGTTTGTTTTTTCGTTTGAACCACAAAACGAAATAACGAGAAAACCACCTTTTTTCGTTTGTCGTTTACCAAAAACCAAAAACAAAGAGACGGTAAAAAAGAGCGTTCTCCGTTTGGTTTCTGAATTCAAAAAAGCAGCGACTAAACCAAATTCAAATAACGGTCCGTTTTTGGTTTTTTGAAATTCCTTTTTCATTTCTCCGTTTGAAGATCTACATTAAAAGAAGACAGGTGGGCCATGTGACCCGGAAGTAATAGTAAATAAAGCCTATATAAATAAAAGCCAAGCTTTTAGAACGGCCATAATATGCAGCACTAACGTTGTACCAGAGTAACGTTAGAAGAAAATATTCAATCAATAAATAGGCTGATATGAACCTGGACCCAAAGAAATATGTTAGCAGTAGTTTATTACAGTGATTTAATATCGTGCACGTACACATCACCAGCCACGTTTAATGAGCGCATTGTTTGGTTCAATACAGTTGGTAATAAAAGGTAACCTAAGAACTTACGCTATATTATATAATAAATTAATATTTAATGTGGTTTCCACGTAATGGACCAAACTGTTCCCCTTTCTACCAGCAGATGGAAGTATTTAAACGACTGACTGTATAGTGCCTTTGGGAACTGTTTTAAATCAAGATTACTGATACAGATGTATTTATTGTTCATCATCATCATCATCATTCCCCCCCAGCCCAGAGTTAAACCTGCATGCTCTTCTGTTTTAACCTGACTCTAACACTGCTATCAGCTTCCCAGCAGCTCAGACAACAAACTCAAATCAGAAAGTCCTAATGTAGGCCATCTGGCCAAAATAATGATTTACCAGTGTGCTATGTACTGTGTGGATCTTTCTTCGCTATACACATTCCAGTGTGTATAACACACAACACTCCCATTGTGTCATGCAAGTGAAGAGAATCCATACACGCTAAACATTTATTCAACATAAGAGCACACATGCTTTCAAAGGCATTGCATGTACAATCTGTGTCTGCTGCTGCTGACCATTGTGGTGTTGTTTTAGGCAAATAATAAATTATTAAACTGTTCAATTTTTTTCTATTATGTTCACTTGCAGAATAGTTAAGTTTAGTTGAAAGCTCCCTTTGTTGTTAATCTGTTATTTTATGCAAATAACAAATTAATCAATTTATTTCATTAAAATGTTTAGATTATGTTCACCTGTATTGTCTATTACACACACTAGAGCCCCCACACACACACACACACACACACACACACACACACACACACACTGGACTGTAGGCCTATATGTGAGACATGTTTTTAAATTTGTGAGTGTTACAGTCAACTCCTGAAACCGTTCACGCAGTATAATAGCACACATGGAAATTAGACAAACATTATGAGGAGAAAGAGCTCATTTTGGTGAGTAGGCTAATGCCTTAAGCAGCAGGGCTAAGAAACGGGATTTGTGAAAGCAAAATATAATGAAAATAATGGAAAGTGTTTAGCTTTCCAAAATTACAGAACATAAAGCTTAATTTCTATATTATCTCCATGTGACAGCAGGCATGGTGCGACACCTACTGGTCTGTTTTTGTAATCGTTTTGAACTGCCCTTTAAGGTGGAAACCACATTAAATATTAATTTATTATATAATATAGCGCTAACAGTACCAACTCTGCACACCCAGTAAGTTCTTAGGTTACTTTTATTACCAACTGTATTGAACCAAACAATGCGCTCATTAAACGTGGCTGGTGATGTGTACGTGCGATATTAAATCACTGTAATAAACTACTGTTATATTATATTTCTTTGGTCAGGTTCATATCAGCCTATTTATTGATTGATTTTAAGTTTCTTCTAACGTTACTCTGGTACAACGTTAGTGCTGCATATTATGCTCGTTCTAAAAGCTTGGCTTTTATTTATATAGCTTTATTTACTATTACTTCCGGGTCACTTGGCACACCTGTCTTTCTTTTAATGTAGATCTTCAAACGGAGAAATGAAAAAATTTCAAAAAACCAAAAACCGTTATTTGAATTTGGTTTAGTCGTTTTTCGTTTTTGAATTCAGAAACCAAAACGGGAGAACGGCTCTTTTTTACCGTCTCTGTTTTTGGTTTGAAACGACAAACGAAAAAGGTGGTTTTCTCGTTATTTCGTTTTGTGGTTCAAACGAAAAAACAAACGATCAAGACGTACACGGACCTGACTGCTGGAAGGACCAAACCATTTCATGCAGATACGGGGGTGGTCGGTCAATATGGATGTTACTTTTTGGTCAATGGGGATGTATACATTTTACTGGCAAAAACAAAGGGACCATTCATTTTATAATTATATTTGAACTATATATAGGCCAAACGGAATGATGATGGTTTAATAATTTTATATTAGTTTTTACCTATTTTGGGGGCTAATGTCAATTACGGGCCCTTGGAATTGTCCTAACTTTTCCATCATATACAGCGCCCCTGACAAATGGAATGACATCACGGTTGCCAAAACTCTTACTTATTGAAAGACAATCAAGGCATCTTGGTAAAGCACTGGAGCCGTTTTGTTGTGCATTCTTTTTATTCCAGCAGCCAAAACTATATAAAAATGTCATTCAATATTGAGATATTTCCAACTAAAGTTTGGCTGCTTTTATATAGACCTTAGTGGTCCCCTAATACTGTATCTGAAGTCTCTTTTATATAGACCTTAGTGGTCCCCTAATACTGTATCTGAAGTCTCTTTTATATAGACCTTAGCGGTCCCCTAATACTGTATCTGAAGTCTCTTTTATATAGACCTTAGTGGTCCCTAATACTGGATCTGAAGTCTCTTTTATATAGACCTTAGTGGTCTCCTAATACTGTATCTGAAGTCTCTTTTATATAGACCTTAGTGGTCCCTAATACTGTATCTGAAGTCTCTTTTATATAGACCTTAGTGGTCCCCTAATACTGTATCTGAAGTCTCTTTTATATAGACCTTAGTCCATCCATCCATTTTCATCCGCTTATCCGGTATCGGGTCGCGGGGGCAGCAGCTCCAGTAGAGGACCCCAAACTTCCCTTTCCCAAGCCACATCAACCAACTCCGACTGGGGGATCCCAAGGCGTTCCTAGGCCAGGTTGGAGATATAATCTCTCCACCTAGTCCTGGGTCTTCCCCGAGGCCTCCTCCCAGCTGGACGTGCCTGGAACACCTACCAAGGGAGGCGCCCAGGAGGCATCCTTACCAGATCCCCTAATACTGTATCTGAAGTCTCTTTTATATAGACCTTAGTGGTCCCCTAATACTGTATCTGAAGTCTCTTTATATAGACCTTAGTGGTCCCCTAATACTGTATCTGAAGTCTCTTTTATATAGACCTTAGTGGTCTCCTAATACTGTATCTGAAGTCTCTTTTATATAGACCTTAGTGGTCCCCTAATACTGTATCTGAAGTCTTTTATATAGACCTTAGTGGTCCCCCAATACTGTATCTGAAGTCTCTTTTATATAGACCTTAGTGGTCCCTAATACTGTATCTGAAGTCTCTTTTATATAGACCTTAGTGGTCTCCTAATACTGTATCTGAAGTCTCTTTTATATAGACCTTAGTGGTCCCTAATACTGTATCTGAAGTCTCTTTTATATAGACCTTAGTGGTCCCCCAATACTGTATCTGAAGTCTCTTTTATATAGACCTTAGTGGTCCCCTAATACTGTATCTGAAGTCTCTTTTATATAGACCTTAGTGGTCTCCTAATACTGTATCTGAAGTCTCTTTTATATAGACCTTAGTGGTCCCTAATACTGTATATGAAGTCTCTTTTATATAGACCTTAGTGGTCCCCTAATACTGTATCTGAAGTATCTTTTATATAGACCTTAGTGGTCCCTCAATACTGTATCTGAAGTCTCTTTTATATAGACCTTAGTGGTCCTCTAATACTGTATCTGAAGTCTCTTTTATATAGACCTTAGTGGTCCTCTAATACTGTATCTGAAGTCTCTTTTATATAGACCTTAGTGGTCTCCTAATACTGTATCTGAAGTCTCTTTTATATAGACCTTAGTGGTCCCTAATACTGTATCTGAAGTCTCTTTCCCAAAATTCAGCCTTGGTGCAGAATTCCAGCCACTAGAGCCAGTCCCACAATGAGCTTTCCTTAGTATGTGCTATTTCTGAGTCTGTAGCTATTGAGGAGGGGGGGGGGGGCAAGGTGGGGGGGGGGGAGGATGTGGCCTTGACCAACTGCCACTTTACTCGTTTAAAAGCCATGATATCTCTCTCTCATGGGGGTGCCAAATTCTCTGGATGGTAAAGGCAGAGAAAGGGACGGTAACCTTGCCCCTTATGACCTCATAGGGGGCAAGATTCCAGATTGGTACATCTGAGCTTTCATTTTCTCTAAGGCAGAGCAGGATACCCAGGGCTTGGTTTACACCTATCACCATTTCTAGCCACTGGGGGACCATAGGCAGGCTGGGGGAACGCATATTAATGTTAAAAAACCTCATAAAGTTAAATGTTCATGCCATGGGACCTTTAAGTTAAAAGAGCTAATTTTCCATCAATAGACTCCAGTAAAACTAATCTGTATTCTTGGAAACTAAAACTCTGCATCTCCCCTTGGCTCTCTGTTTAGGCTTCAGAAAATCCACACTGCAAGATGGCTACTGATCTCAGAGAGGCTTAATAATGTAAGACCAGGGAGAGATCTTACTAATTTAACCATATTTACTCATTGCCATGCTGTTGTCTGTTTTTACATGAACCATATCGTCCTATCCTAAATGTGAGCATGGGAAATAAAGGTCCATACACTCAAAAATTAAGATTGGAGTTACTGTGATTAAGACAGTCATTAACAGCTCTAATAAGCTCCACAATTACCCTTCAAGATTTCTTGTCCATTAAACATTCATTTGTTGATCTACTATGTCTACTTATTAAAGCCACATGGTGATGTAGGGGATTTCCACAGTGTAACTGCAGCTCCACCTGTTCACTCACATTAATGGCCCAGGTCAAAGGAAGACAACATGGTGAGGAAACTACTGGAAAGAGGCCATGGTCATGCTCCATGGTAACATCTAAAGTTCCCAGTATAAGGTCTCTTCAAACTGTATATTACTCTGCAAGCTTTAAACAGGCAATATAGCTATTTAAAATAAAATCCCTGATACATAAGTCAGTTACTAAACTGTTAGTAATCACCTCTGCCATTCTCATCAGCTCTCTGCAGCTTTTCAAATCTTTCAGCTCAGTCTTTTGGTTTTACTGCCTGCTTTTGGTTGGGTCAGTATCACCAATGCAAGGTCCAGTTTATTTAGCACTTTTCTGCAACAAGGCAATTCAAAGTGCTTTACATAAAACATTAAAGGCCATTTTAAAGAGATAAAAATAAATAAAAGCAAGCTAAAATAGAAGGAGATGAGTATAAAAATACACAAATATATATAAAAAAAAAACAAGAATAAGAGTTACAGAGCAGTGTGAGAAGTACTTGATTTAATAAAAGGCGGCATCTAACAGAAAGGTCTTCAGCCTTGATTAAAAGGAACTTGAGAGTTGCAGTGGAACAGCAGTTTTCTGGAAGACTGTATCTTGTGCTGTTGAAACATCAAACTTTTTCAATAATTATATTTTGAAATGGAAGGTTTGACATGGACTTACAATTGCTCATTAGTGACTGCCGTGGTTAGATTGTGGCAGTTTTCAGGGCCTGTTGGAAGACACCGATTGAAGAGACGAGTGAAACAACCTGAGGCCGAACAATTTGAAACATTTTTGAAAACGCTTATTGGCAGAATATCAAGGCAGCAATAGGGAGAATTTCTGATGTTTATCAACTCAAAAGGTGCTAATATCTCAGTTACATGTTTACAGCTATATTCCAATACCCCAAGTTGTAAATTGTTAATGCAGATTCAAAGTAAAGCTGCAAAGATTATTCGATTAGTTGTCAACGTTTTAATTAATCGCCAGCTATTTTGTTTTTTGCTGTAGCTCAGTCCGTGGGGAGTTGAGTTGAGAACTGGAGGGTCGCTTGTTCAAGTCCACATACGGACCAAAGTACAGAGTGTTGACTGGTAGTTAGAGAGATGCCAGTTCACCTCCTGCGTAAGGCACTAACCCCCCCAACTGCTCAGGGCACATGGTCAGCGGTCGCGGCTCACTCACTCTGTAACAGTAGGCCTACACTGAATATCTCTGAGTTGTGGACAAAACAAGACATTTGAGGAAGTCATCTTGGTCTTGGTAAACACTGATCCACATTTTTCACCATTTCTGACATTTTAGAGTCCAAACAACTAATCAATTAATTAAATTAAATATTCAACAGATTGATTGACTATGAAATTAATTGTTAGTTGTTGCTAATTTGAAGCTGCTCTTATCAATATTTTCTAATGAACAATGTGTCAAATGACTGTGTATAATGATCAAGGTGTGACTTGGAGAGACAGACCTACAGATAATGATCACCTAACTCTGCAACCTCCCCTCAGCTTGATGGAGCATTGTAACGTCATTGTTTCGGTTTTACGTTCGGAATTTTACTGTTTTGGTTCACTCTCTCAGTAAAAAACTCAAGATAAACCCACTGTACGCTAGCCACAAATGACAGACAACGTAACTAGTAGGTGAGCCTGGCGAAGCATTTACCTGCTAAAGTGCCATGAGGTGTTTTCTCTGTAGTTGGTAAAGACCAAGACAGAGGTGGCCAGGAAACAGATTCCCAATGCTAATATTGTTTGTTTCAGAAACTTGTTTTGCTGCCTGCAAGTAACCAAATGAAATGCTGATTTAAAGATCTACGTTTTATTATTTGCTTTACTGTTATTATTTTCACAGTTCAGGTACTTCTGTGCTATATATTCAAG
The DNA here is from genome assembly GCA_013375575.1 of Percina caprodes. Lineage (NCBI taxonomy): Eukaryota > Metazoa > Chordata > Actinopteri > Perciformes > Percidae > Percina > Percina caprodes. The sequence goes on from JABXJD010001726.1 coordinate 14,042, forward strand.
CATATTTGACTGAATAATCCACTGAGTGCACAATCAAGGACAAAAACTCCAAAAAGAGAGACATTGTTTAGTAAAAACATCACAACATATGACATGTATGCATATGCATTTTTATTTAGTAGATGTTGTGGATTCAAAACTGTTCCTTTCCCAGATCAGTAGAGGGAGAGAAAAAAGTCATACAGGGCAGGGCTAAAATTATCAGTGATGTCTTCCTGTGTAACAGGAGAGATGGTGGCCTGCTAACATCACAAAAATCTAAGGCCTGGCACATTCCAATGTATAAATAACTAGGGAGAGTTGGTAGACGAGGGGACGGTACAGAGAGACATTTTCAAAGAGAGAGAGAGAGAGGGAGAAAGGATTTAGCCAGTATCATTGAGTGATGGGACAGCTGTAGACTACGTACATGGCAAAGCAGTAGAGAGCTGAATCAAACTGAAGGTTAAAATGGAGAGCCAAATAAAAACTTCTGAACCAAGAGCTGGTTTTCAAGCCAATTGAAGAAAACTCATTGTGACTAATGATTACTGTGGAGCTACAACCGTTTCTGGTATTCAGTATCTGCTTCCCTGTAATGCATAAAATCTCCCAATCTAGATCATAGATCATGTTGAGTGTACTACAACACAAAACAGAGGCTCCAGGAGCATATGGATGGCTGCATGCATAATCCTCCTTGCCTGTCAATGCTAACACTGCTCTTGTCCAGCTGATAGATTGATCTAACTTAAAAACAGAACTATGGGAATCTGTCTGACTGTTGTGTTGTCTACATGAAAACACTTTTTTTGTAATGCCCTTAAGCGAGTACCCTGGAAATCCAGAGTTCTCGCAAGAGCACAATTTACTCTGGCATCGAGTAATGCTGCTCATTATCTATACCCTTGTAGCCGAGCTGCACCAATCACATCTGATAGAGGCGGGCCAGAGGCGAGCTAAACAGATGACAACAGTTTAAGCTACCAGTTAGCTCTGGTAGTTAAGCATATGGGACTCTGGATACGTCACCCCCCATGTGTTGATGTGATTGGTTGTAGTGTTATCCAATTGCGTGCAGTGAGATTTTCTAATGCTTGGTGCCGCCCCTCGAGATCGGCGACTTTCATTACTCAATGCCAGACCCTTAATCTTTAGGATTTGGGTCTGGATTTCCATGCTATCAAGCGAGCTGTTTGAGCACTAATAATGCTATCATACAGTATTACAAAGGTGTGGGAAAAACAGCCATTTCATCTTGCTTCTCTCTTTTTACTGTATTTCCACATAAAGTGGCTTGCCTGAGGTGATGCATGCAATACATTACTTGTGAAAACAACACACTATGCACTGAAAAAAACCTCTGGTATAATTACTGTAGTTAATAGTGTAGACTTCCTGTCTACATTTTCTAATCTAGGGTTTTGCAACGTTGAAAACAAAGTCAGTCCTACTGATTTAAGTCAATAACAAAAGAATTTGAGAAGAAAAGCTCAAAGACCTTTCCAAGAATCACACCAAAATGGATATGTTTTGTTATCAGCATCTTTTCCCTGTTGTTTCTTTTTTAAGTACTCACAGTTGATGGTGTTTCGTTCATGTGGATTATGTCCAAGCATCCCATATTTATACAGCAAAGGAAATGTAATACACTGTGGTTTCTTGCTGCCCACACTAAAAAGAACCCTGTCATCACGTTGCCCAGTCTGCAGACATCACCGTTCTTTTAAGTACCCAATTTTTGTCCTGAGCTTGTCCAAAGCATATTTGATTTAACTCAGCATTATGCAAGCACCCAGTCCTTTATTCTACATCATCAGAGAATGCTATCATTTGCCAAAACTTTACTTGTGTTGAACTGATTGAACTGTACCTTGACATATATAGTCTCAGCAAGAAAAGGCAGTTCTAAGTTGAAGTTTCTAATACACACTCATGCTGAGCACTGCGGAACAATGACAAGGTACTTGAGCTGATATAGGACGGGCATATTTGTGGAGTTGGTAATTCCATTTTTCAAAGCAGCTGAGCTGGCCAAAGCACTCAGGTGAGCTGAATTTAGATCAGTGCTAGAGATCACAAGATGCATAATAAGAGGCTTCACAATGGAATGGATAAAGAATGAGTTATTTTCAGCTATCTTCAAATGTTAATCTCAAACAGCAATACCCATAATTCCATGTTAAATCCTTAAGATATATATATTACTTCAAATTTGTTGGGAAAACTAAACCCAGCATTTACTTGTCTTGCGTGTTATATTTTCCAATAATTCTAATTCATTCTTATTGTATGCTTTGATGTTTCTAGCAAAGTAATACGTGAATGACATTGAATATATTTATAGAGGAAAACACTATATCTATGATAAAAGGGGAATATACATTTTATAGAGCAAATGAGTTGGTGTGTTTGTGTAGCTTACGTATGTGTAAATATACACTTGTGTACTGGATTGTGTGTAGTTAGGCCCCCGAATATTTTTACATTTCCTTTCTTTTTTGAGCAGTGTCACACAAATAAAATTTGAGAATTTGTTTATTTGTAGCTTGACATTTTCTACATTAACTGGTGAACAAAAGTTCAAATATAAAGCTGATGATCTGGATTGCCTGGCCAAGTACCAGATAATGAGAAGCAGAAATCATTTTGCCACTAAAAAACCTAAATGAACACTGAGAAATGACAATGACTGTATTTACATCCAAGTAGGTCTAAGTAGTAGCTTGTGTCCTGGTTCAGATATCAGTCAGCAGCATTATCGCTCCATGTTCCGCAAATGGAACAGGAAGCTAGACAGTAGGGGTGTGCAAGCTCTACCGATTCAAAATTGATTCATAGAATTACAAAAATCAATTCCAAAATAAATTTTTGCATGTCTACTGCAATCACATGATAGATATACCGTATACTTTAATGATGGGAAGGGAAATTCCAGGTCCCAGTAGATTACAGCCATCACACACAACATACACATATATCATAACAGGAGATTAAAGTAACAAATGAATCCACATGAATAATATGGATATGAATATACGTACATACATACATACATACATACATACATACATACATACATGGGAAAAGTAACTACATTTACATACTGTGAATGGTTTTTGTAATCGAGAATCGTATTTAAATCGGAAATCGATATAGAATCAAATCGTGACCCTAAAAATTGTGACATTTTCGGAATCTTACATCCCTACTAGACAGCCCACATTACGTTTTCTAGTAAGAACTTGCTCATCAAGGGCCTGGGCCTTTTGGCATGCTGGGTAATCTTCAGGATACTACAATTAATTGGTGTGTAATCCATTTCAGGCTACTTGCTAAATGTTTTTTATATAGTTTAGGTTTGTAAATACTTTTGAGTATAATATGATGCTTTAGTAGTTCCTTACACTATTTGATTTAGACACCACATGGATTCCTGACGAACCAATCTAGAAACATCTAAGTCTTTTCTACTTGAGAGCCAGTGTAGATATAAGTGTGAAGTTTTGTATGTATTTAAGAGAATTACCTTCACCCAGATCCAAGACAGCCAGCACAGCGCTGCTCGGGCCTCGCCCATGTGATTATTGGCAATGCAGGTGTAGAGGCCAGCATCAGTGGGTTTGCAATCCCTAATCCAGAGCCCGCCGTATTCCTGGTTGTCCATGTTGAGGAGGTCATCATTGTGGTACCAGTACAGGGAGGGCTGCGGGTCTCCAGCTACAGTCACCTTCAGACGGATGTCGCAGCCTGTCCCCACAGCGGCGTTCCTCATTTTGCGTATAAAAACAGGTGGAGTTGGGGTAGAATAGCCAGGTCCTTGAGGGTCTGGGACTGCTTGCTCTGGGCTCGCTTTGGACCGTTTTGGGGGGATGATGGGGCTCGGGGATGCCGCTGCTTCATCTGCCCCTTTTTTCAGGGTCATTTGTACCTCAGCTTTTCTCATGGTTGAAACGATTTGATGGATCCTACAATGGATTCTGTACCTGTGTATGATGATTGTGTGGCTATAACACCGCCTGGGCCCTCTCTTAGTATTCTAAAGCAAAATCCAGCAAGGGCATTAGAATCTAACTGCAGGCATTACACATAAATTACTGTTAAAGTTCTCACATTTTTTTAATTTAAAATCGATAACTTTCTACAATTTGAAAAGCCAAACTATAATATTTCAAAGCATATCTGCAGTGCATAAATTCTCCTCGAATTGCGGTCCTCTGACCTCAGTTTTTGTCTGAAGAAGAAAAATAAATGGTTGATTACCAAGTAATTAAGCAGATAGAGATAGCTGCCACTCTCCTGCCCAGAGGTATTTTTAGGGCAAGACACACTGGATCATGTTGCATTAACAGCTCCCTTGACTTGTCTCCTGGAAGTGGCGGCCTTGCTTTTCCTCTCCTTTTTCTGATGTCCTGACCTTTTAGTATTTTATAACCATTTCCCAGTAGCGTGTAACTTCTCTGCAGAGTAAGCAGCATGTGTCCTCTTTATTCCCAGCAGCCTTGAGATATGCTCTTGATTTGCTTCTCTTTGTTCCTGTCATCAAGTCCTGTCCAGCAAGTTGCACAGTGCCCCCCCTCCATATCCCATGAGCTAAACCAACCCACTCATGATCTCCCCCACTGCCAGCCTGTCTGAAGGGGAAATGACAGTCAGAGCCCAGCAAGCCTTACAATGACAGCTGCATGGTAAGCTGTCTGCCCACTCGCTGCGAGGCTCCGCCCCTTGTCATTTATAGCCAACCTGAGGTCAGTAGAACATGTGAGATAGTGCAACACTTGGCACAAAGGAGGGGGTGGTCAGCATTGGACGGATATTTAATTTGTAGGTCAAATGTAGAGGCTGGCGTAAGTCACCCAATTGTGTTGAGGTGGTCAGGTATTATGAAAATGAAGACTGCATTAACATCGCAAGATGGCAGCTGGGGCTCTATAACAGATATTTTAAGGATCTTCTACATGAACAACAAAGTTGAGGCAGTATCCTACCTATTCTGCAGAGTATCCATTGGTGCTCAGTGAGTAGAACACCTGAAACAAAAGGAAAAAAAGATCAGCAGCAGTTCCTGTAGTGTCTATTACTGCTGTCTTGATAAATAGAAATATTTTAATCAAATTGAAGACAAGTGATTGTAATACTGCAGCTCACAAACATTTTTAGTCACATTGACTAATGACGTAGCCATTGCTATGCAACTCTACTGCTAGCATTACTGATACAAATATAACACCACATCATAAATGAGAAATACACAAAACACATGTGGAACCTCAACAGTAAAAGTATAAATGCAACTGCAATTTTTAATTTAATAGCGTATTACTTACTATGCATTTAGCTGATACTGCTAAGTAGGATATTGCTAACGTTAAGTGCACTATGCAAGAACTGAACAACGCGCAGTTTCTGCTAAGGATATGCTTAAAAATAGAACAGAACCCAGTACGCAGACACTGGCAGGAGTTAACAATTTATTCAAGCAAGGTAAATGTGAAAAAAGGTATAGCTGAACATGGGAGCATGGCGCAGGAGAAGAGCCGGTGTCCAGGGCTAGTGAGCGGGGATCTAACTAAGGACGGAGCAAATTATGGGTCTGAGTGTGGCAGGTGAGCCTGGCAGGGATTGAGGAAACAAAAAAGGCGATTCAAGCAAGCAAAACAGGCAATGAGCAAAAATTCTAACAAGTGGGATTCAAAAAGTGTTAGTCAGCCGGGTAATTACCACTGAGGTTGCAACAACGAACTGACGAGGAGTGAAACAGGATGACCCAGCTAACAAGTTTGGGCTCCCAGAACGTTCTGGGAACGTTGATTTTTGGTTGCGGGAACGTTAGGTTTGGTAGGTAAGGAAGGTTAGGTTTGGTTAGGTTTTGGTTGTGTTTTGGTTGCATAAGAAAGTTAGTTCTGGGAACGTTAGTTTTGGTAACATTGAATGTTCCCTAACATTGCAACCTTTAGAGAACGCTCCCTAACGTTCCTTTTTTTCAACCTAACCAACAAAAACTCCATGATACCAATTTTATTATTACTTTAAACTGTCTGTGCATGAGCAGAAATTAATTATTATATATTAGCAGGAATTAATTAATGAACAGGCAAACTTGATGGGATTTAAAACTTTAATATACATTATAAAAAAATGAAAAAATATACATACGAATCAGAATCAGTTTTATTGGCAATATAGACACATAATAGTGCAAATGTAGTGTGCAAGATGCATAATGGAATGATAAAGTACAGTATTTTAAAACATATATAAGTCACACTGGACTATAGTCGCATTTAATTAGAAATGTATTTCACAATATCCAAGACCCAGAACAGACAGCACACAGAACGACAAGCTAGGTGCCCATTATGTTAACGGTAACACATTAACAGTTATTCAACTATACAAAAGCACACAGAACAACAAGCTGAATACGGTAGGTGTCCGCTATGTTAATGTCTGAGATGGCAATCAGTGCCAGGTACTTGCAGGTAGTTGATTGAACAGGCAGGCAGGTGAGTGGAAGCAAATTGGCCACGCTCATCCTCTCTCACGGGCGAGACAGAAAGTAGAACAAGAAAACCACAGGGAAGAGCCAAAGCAGACCCAGTTTTAGTCCAAATCTGCCTGCTTCTATGGGAATGTAACATAGGGGTGTCTAAACTTATGCCCTCTGTATTTTAAGGAAGAACATTCATTTATTTACAATACATTATTCATTCACAAAGAAAATTGGTGTCCTTAAAGGTTGGATTTTTCCTCAGTTTTTTAAATTATGGCATTAAGATCAATTTCCAAAAAATGTTGTTTTTTTTAATTCCTCTTCTTAGTCAACTTTAGCATGGGTTCTTAAACCTATGACAACACTGTATTTTAAAACAGTGTTACACATTTACTGTGCATTACTTAGTAGTAGCAGTAGTAGTAGCAGTAGGCTTGTAGTATATGTTGTAAAGAAGGAATGATAGTACTTCTACGTCTATTACTATACCACATAATATAGTATTTTATTCAGCTAGTTTTCGTTTGTAAATTCTTTCTACCAGAAAATAGTCTCTATAAAACTATATATACTATAACACAGTCTATGCATTAGCCATAATAAATAAAGGGGGCACATTTTTGGAAAGATACACTACTGTTGAATTGGTGGTGTGCATTCTTCTAGTGTGTAGAAAATCCAGATAAACTGTTGATGGTACTTCAAGGTGGTATTATAATTTTATCTTGCAAGATGTCTACAAAGAGCTGGAACGACTGTAAGTGAAGAGCACCAAGGTTTGATCTTTGTTCCACTGAGTCCACTGTGTTGTAATGTAGTCTACTATAACATAGCAAGCCAATTCATTAGGTTGAACTAATTTGACAATGTTTTGTGGGATGCATTAAACCTGAATCAACTTTGGGAAGACTAACCTGTGATGTAGCAATAAGCAAAACATTTTTCTTCTTCTGCTTTTTTATAAAATGTGGTGCCTGTCAGCCGCACTTCCCTGAGATCATTCTGTAACAAACAGTACTTCTCAAAGTTTGTTTTTTTTCTGTACAGAGGTGGAACAAGCTGTGGTTGTACACATAAAAATATTACTAATTTTTTCTTCTATCAGCTGTTAATGTCAAACTTAAAAGCTTTTGTGACATATACGGTGACTCGATGGTGTTATGTTAATCACAACCAGATAGCAGTGCACATGTCTATAAAACTTTAATTATGATATACAACCATAGATTACAAATTGTGTGGCATGTGAATGACAACCTGCAGTCTTTAGCTAAATATACATACAACTTTAAACAGACTTAATTACAAAAATGTAAATACATTACTATAAAAAAGTATAAGAAGTCAATAAGTATTGCACAAGATAGCTTTGTTTCTGCTCTGAGACATTGAGCTGGAAGTAAATTGATCTTTAAACATACATTGGTATTAATTTGGAAATTTGAATGACATAAAATCTATTTAATAATTCACATGAATATGCTATACTTATAAAAGAAAACTGATCGGTCAGATGTTTCAATTTTTAATGCTGAAGTGTCTTAAGTCAAGGTCCAATTCTACCTTTTTCCAGAGCTTTCAGCTGCATCTCAAGGTGTTCATCAGTGGCTATTTGTCTGAAAGTTGTGACATAGTACTATTGTTTTGAAATATAGTCCCACATTGAAACATGTTTGTCACAGTTTCCTTCCAGTTTCCGGATGAACTAGACATGACTGAGGTTTTTCTTGAAACATTGCCGGACAGGCTTGAAACCACCTTTATCGTCATGTGCACAAAAACTGCAGAGAAGCAGTGGTTGGCAAAAATCAAAAGTTTAAAACTTTGGCTCCTGTCAACAATACTCATTTAAATATGTATAAAAAAATAAAAAAAAGGGTTAGGGTTAGGGTTAGTAAAAATAGATATCTAAGACATGAAATAGTAAACCAAGTTAAATATGATGAGAAAAGTATGAAAAAAAGATTTACCAATTTAGGTAAACTGTAGGCAAATTTCATTTTTTTTTCTTTCCACCAAATATGAGTTGCAATAAAAATGCAGTATCAAAACTAGTCTTTCAGTACATACGCTGACGTGGTTCATTTATGGGAATAGTTCAAAGTGTCTCTTGGGTGTTGTCACATGAATGTGGATGTGATTTCTGATGACAGTGAAGACCTGCTGCTTCTCGTCACAGATGGCCTCTCCAGGATGCCGATCTTCCTCATAATCTGAAACAGATTCTTCCTGAACTTCTCTCCCACAAAGGCATACAGCACTGGGTTGACACAGCTGTGAAGCAGCCCCAGGCTCTGGGTGGCAAACATGGCCTGATCCACTGCCATCCTTGCTGGGCACCGGTACGGCACTATCTTGGACCTGAAGACAGTGTCTGCCATCACTGCGATGTGGTACGGTGTCCAACAAAGCAGGAAGGCAATGACCACGAACACAATCACTCTCATGGCTCGCTGCCGCTGAAATCCCCCACGGATGTGGAGGAGGCGCTTGATTGTTACTCCATAACAGGGCAGCATGATGGCCAAGGGGATAAAAAACCCCAAAGTGTGGCGAAGAATTCTGGTGGCCAGCCGCCACGTGTCAGCACTGCTGGGATCATATTGTTCAGAACACACTATCATACCGGAGCTTTGGGATTTAAAAGAAGAATTGAAAAGCCCCGGCAGAGACAGGAGAACACCAACAGTCCAGACAGCAGCACAAACTGCCCAGCTGACTTGCTTTCTGTTAGCCTTGCGGGCCTCCATAGCTCTCACGATCACCATGTAACGGTCCACACTAATGCAAGTCAGGAAGAGAATGCTAGAGTAGAAGCTTAGCTCCTGGAGGATGGTGATGATTTTGCACATGGCTTCGCCAAACCCAACCCTTGGTAACAGCGGTGGCCCAGAATGGGAGCGTAATGGCCAGCAGGATGTCGGCAACGGCCAGGTGGAGGAGGTACAGGTCAGATGGAGACAGCGACTGCTTGCTCAGGCCAATCACCAGCCCCACTACCAGATTCCCAGGAATGGCCAGCAGAAAGATGAGGGCGTAAAACACGCTGACAACAACGAACGCTACATCTGGGATGTGGAATGGGTTGCAGGGCTGCGTCTCGGGATTGAGGTTGAACTCAGTGTCATTATAAGTGTAGTTGAGTTCGTCATAAATAGCACCAAAGTCTAGAATAAAAGAAGACGTGTTTGGATCTGAGGACAGCAAAAAATATGACATTTTAGTCATATAAAATGCATGTTATTACAAATCTGTCTTATGAAACGGCTAAAATTCCATGCTTTTTGGTCTAAACATCATACACAAATGAAAAGTGGTACAGGTCCCATATAGTTTGACCCTCTGGGGTGTGCCTGATATCATTGGAAATGTAACATTCTCAAGTTTCAGGGTGATTCTAGTCCTTACTGACACAGAGTTAGTTTTTTTCGTCCAAATAATACATTTGTAAACTGACTAAAATACACTGCTGTAAACACATCTAGGTGTGAGACAACACAAGACCAGAGCCACATGTCTCAGCTTACTACAGAAAAAGTCAAAAGGCCCAAAACTGGATTTTATATGAATTGTTTTCTACAGGTATGTCTGTCTGTTTTTCATGAGCCTAAAGAAAATACATAATGTACCTTTTAACCCTCATGTTGTCCTCGGGTCAAATTGGCCCATTTTCCTATATCAATGTTATTTTAATTACCCAAAATAACATGATTGATTCCACACAACGCTCTTTGGCAAGTACAAATCTCTACTTTCATTAATTTTGGGGCGTCTTATTCAATTTTATAGTATTTGAAAAAAAATTGAAGAGGTTTCGAAATAGTATTGAGAGTAAAAGTTGACATATTCCAGTCTGTGATTATCAATCAACATCCATTCCTTTAATTTTAGTCTAAATAATTCCTAATTTCTGCTTTTCTAACTCAAACATTAGGTATAATTTCCTATAAATTAGGTTTATTGACCATAAATTCCAAAAAAAACTGTAAAACTAAAGTTAATAAGTTAATGTTACGTAGTGTTGAAAACAAAAAAAAGTGAAAAACACTGAAAAACGTTTTAAGTGTTAAAAACATTAATAAAAAGCATCAACAAATGTTGATTTTCAAAGGTTAACAGATCAAACTGGCCACATTCAGCAAGCTATATGTACAAAGTCACTGTACAATAAAACAGTTTTTTTTTTTTTAAATAATAAAGAAGCAGCCTACATCTCTTTACATCTCACACAGAATTTCCATCAGAATATTAAATTGTAAATGTCCCTTTGCCAAATTGCCAATTACTTATTTCAGTGAGGTATTAACGACTACACATTTAAAACTGTCTGTTTGCTATGAACACATGTATTTATTTAATATCAGTCAATATCAGTGATTTATTCTAAGGATGGAAATACTCACCAGTCATCATGGCGTCTTGTTCATAGGAGGCACAGAGTAGGCTATGTCACAAAGAGCCAGGGAGCCAACTCTGTCTTTCTCTAC
>JABXJD010001726.1:30000-75493 GCA_013375575.1 Percina caprodes
CCAGTAATCAGTATAAGGCATAAATCATAAAAGCCTGGGGAATACACCGCTGTGACTGAAACGTGATTGGTCAAGCAGGTGTATAGCCGGACTCAGATACTGCGGCTCCACTGTCCGATTACTACTGTGCTCTATATAAAATCGGGCTCCATATTACAAGATGGCTGCGCCAATTTCTAAGATATTTTGGCTTCACTTGTGTACAGTGGGAGGAAGTGGAGGAACTGTACAGCTTTATACAGGTAAAGCCAGTAAATTAGAATATTTTGAAAAACTTGATTTATTTCAGTAATTGCATTCAAAAGGTGTAACTTGTACATTATATTTATTCATTGCACACAGACTGATGCATTCAAATGTTTATTTCATTTAATTTTGATGATTTGAAGTTGCAACAAATGAAAATCCAAAATTCCGTGTGTCACAAAATTAGAATATTACTTAAGGCTAATACAAAAAAGGGAGTTTTTAGAAATGTTGGCCAACTGAAAAGTAAGAAAATGAAAAATATGAGCATGTACAATACTCAATACTTGGTTGGAGCTCCTTTTGCCTCAATTACTGCATTAATGCGGCGTGGCATGGAGTCGGTGAGTTTCTGGCACTGCTCAGGTGTTATGAGCCCAGGTTGCTCTGATAGTGGCCTTCAACTCTTCTGCGTTTTTGGGTCTGGCATTCTGCATCTTCCTTTTCACAATACCCCACAGATTTTCTATGGGGCTAAGGTCAGGGGAGTTGGCTGGCCAATTTAGAACAGAAATACCATGGTCCGTAAACCAGGCACGGGTAGATTTTGCTCTGTGTGCAGGCGCCAAGTCCTGTTGGAACCTGAAATCTCCATCTCCATAGAGCAGGTCAGCAGCAGGAAGCATGAAGTGCTCTAAAACTTGCTGGTAGACGGCTGCGTTGACCCTGGATCTCAGGAAACAGAGTGGACCGACACCAGCAGATGACATGGCACCCCAAACCATCACTGATGGTGGAAACGTTACACTAGACTTCAGGCAACGTGGATCCTGTGCCTCTCCTGTCTTCCTCCAGACTCTGGGACCTCGATTTCCAAAGGAAATGCAAAATTTGCTTTCGTCAGAAAACATGACTTTGGACCAATCAGCAGCAGTCCAGCTCTTTTTCCTTAGCCCAGGTGAGACGCACCGGCTGTTTCTTGGTCAACAGTGGCTTGACACGAGGTATGCGGCAGTTGAAACCCATGTCTTTCAAGCGTCTCTTGGTGGTGGATCTTGAAGCACTGACTCCAGCAGCTGTCCACACCCTTTTTTCACAATCTTGACTTCGGGATCCCTATCGCTGTACACTTTTTCTGACCACAGTTTTCCTTCCCTTTGCCTCTCTATTAATGTGTTTGGACACAGAGCTCTGAGAACAGCCAGCCTCTTCAGCAATAACCTTTGTGTCTTTCCCTCCTTGTGCAATGTGTCGATGGTCGCCTTTTGGACAGCTGTCAAATCTGAAGTCTTCCCCATGTTTGTGTAGGCTTCAGAACTGGACTGAGAGACCATTTAAAGCCCTTTGCAGGTGTTTTGAGTTAATCAGCTGATTACTTTGGGCACCAGGTGTCTTCAAAATTTAACCCTTACACAATATTCTAATTTTGTGACACACGGAATTTTGGATTTTCATTTGTTGCCACTTCAAATCATCAAAATTAAATGAAATAAACATTTGAATGCATCAGTCTGTGTGCAATGAATAAATATAATGTACAAGTTACACCTTTTGAATGCAATTACTGAAATAAATCAAGTTTTTCAAAATATTCTAATTTACTGGCTTTACCTGTATAATCTATGTTATGGGCACCAGAGGAGCACTTTCAGGGGCGGGGGTTGCATGGCTACTCACAGACTTGTTTTGCTGGTTGTTTTGGGTTTGCAGCTCTGGGTTTGGTTCACTAAAGTTGGGCACTTCTGAATACACCATGCAGAATCTGTGGAGACACGTTTAAAGATAACATTCAGAAATTGTGTTTGGTTAGAACGATAGTTTTAAATGACCATTGTTTGACTGTTAGCATACGTTTTCTTCCAATTTAGACAGTCTTATATAAATCTTCTCTAGGAGGCCATTCAATGGACAATAAAAGCCAAAATGTGTGTTGATATGATATCTTGGGATTAAAACATAGTATGTTAAGGTGTTTTGAGAAAATACAGAGCTGACAATGTGACTGCTCTTAATTATACAACTCTGTCTAAAGGTTTATTCTATAAAAGTGTATGTTGTGGTGGTGATGGCGTGGGAGTTCAAATGGGAGCAACGTGTCCCTGATCAAGACACTTAACCCTAGAGGCATGTAACCTCTGATATATATAGCAATTATGAGTCGCTTTGGACAAAAGCATCAGCTAAATGGCATGCAATGTATTGTTTTAAAAGCAATTATTCAGAATAAACATGTTAGGACCAATTTCACGAAATGTCCTGGTCTTGTATGATGCTTGAGCAGTCGAGAATTCGAAATAGGTACAAGAACTTTACTAAAGTATAGAATTGATTTTTGCCCAGCTACTCACTCTCCAATCTTCTGTAGATCCCCTCCTCTTCCAGTGTACAGGGTCAGGCAGCCTTTCCATATGGATGCATAGCTAACAGAAATCTCAAATTAAACTTGTGGACACAAAACTATTTTTCCCAGAATTTAAAACAAAGTTGGTCAGGTATACAACCACTTGTCAAAAGTAAGTATGCATATGTACATTGATCCGTCAACTGAGCAAGTAATGTAACATGTCAGCATTTTTTCCATGCATGAGATCAATCCTACCCTCTAGTCAACTTGATGATGTCCCCTGGCTGAATAAGGCTGCCGAGTTCATCCCAAACAGAGATAGCAATGCTCCCACTCTTATCTGCCACCTTACACGAGCGAACCTCATGACCATCTTTCGTTTTGGTTACTCGTCCTAATAGAACAAAACAATGTTAAGTTAGACAAAATGGCCAACCTCAAAACAACTCCAATAAGGGTTAAATTGCTCGTGTATGGATACGGTATGAGTTCATTAAAAACCAAAGTCCCCATTAACGGGGAATGTACAGTAATGCTTACCGCTGGCCCCTTTAATAAAAGACACAAGTTGGTGTATCGGGAGAGACGCTAAAGCGTCCAACTAACTTACCTATTTCCAACACGATGAATACGATATTCAAATTTTTCGACCCAGGCTTCACATCCTTTAACAAAAACAGGGCCTCGCCTGTTGCCATTGTGGTCTCGAAGAAAAATAACCACTGTTCGTCCCCTTACTGTCACTCAAACTTAGTGTTGGCAGCAGCGGTCCTGCTTGCTGTCTTTACTTTGTAATGGGTAACGTTAGCTACAGCCAGCGTTAGCTCAGCTAGCTAATTAGCTAGCCTGTTGGTCAATGCTAACTTAATCCTACTTCAAATACTAGCTAACGTTATCGTAACTGCTTATAGACTCAAAGAACATCTAAAAAGGTAACCAGTGGACTATATTCAAGTCAAATACAATAAACACTAACACCAATAAACAGTTAACTGCCCTCTTCAAGCAGCAAATACACTAGCTAGCGGCGTAGCTTTGCTAAGGAACACTTAACTAAACGTTAGCTAGCTCGTATACAGTCTATGCTCGTATTGCAGGCTAGTTTGCTAGCTGCCTTCTTTTAGTTTAGGATAAAAGTCTATGGGCACTCTTTTTTCGAGTAACGTTATCGCCATCACGGCAGCTCTTCACATAACGTCAGCCAACGCTCGCGAGTTAACGTTAGCTAGCTAGCTAGCTGAAAGATGTTAGTCTTACAAAATTCTCCACCGCTTGCAGGTTACACCAGAGCTTGAGATATGACGTTATTGTGTTGCAAAGTAGTTGGAGACGGCTAACTTATCTCCCTCGACCATTTAGTTGACGTTAATATTTTCAAATCGACCGCATTTCCTTTGTGTGCCTCGTTCTTAGCTTTGCTAGCCCGCACTCTGGCCAAATTCTTTGTCATAAGACTGTGTATACATCTAACAAAGGCGCCCTATAACGTTGAAGTTGTTCGAAAAGCCTTATGTAAAATGCCCTTGTTATATATGCCTTTACAGCACTTAGGCCAAAAAACGCTGTCTAAAATATGTACAAGCTGTTCACCAACAGTTACACGCTTTCCCTGCTTTAACAATGCCCCCAAATAAAAAAACACGTCCGTTGGTGCCTGTCTAATTTATAAAACTCGGTTAGTTCCATTATCCTACATAGGGAAGGGGTATTTCCTTGAAATGCCATTTTGTCTGCTCTTATACAATAAAGTTGACAGATAGAGACAATTACCAGGATTTTGTTTCTAAATTTACTGCAATCACAAATACAAGCAGATAATGTGCTAAACTATTTACAGAAAAGAAAGACAGTAATTGGATTGTACCAAATGAATTTTATTCACAAACAACGCGAGAATAAGAGAGCATATGTGTGAGAGTTCAATGATTATACTGTCTATGGTTCAATGTCAAGACACGAAGCTTTTGGGTAATTGTTACCTTTATTATTAAATATCCAATTTAAGCCCGTTTTACCCTCTTTATATACAGACTAGGGTTGGACCAGACACACTCGGAGTGCAAAAAGCAAATAAAATGTAGTTACACGTGCAAAACACGTTACGCTGTTACGTTTGTTATAAATGTATGGTTTTATTTAGCCTCATATTTTTAAACAGGTTTGAAAATAAAGAAAAAGCAACAACGTCACGAACAGGATTCGAACCTGTGCGGGAAACCCCATTGGATTTCGAGTCCAACGCCTTAACCTCTCGGCCACCGTGACTACATAACATGGATACAGCTCTGGAAACAAATTTAAAAACAGAGACACATATGAACGCGGATACAGTGAGACATTTCAGAAAATGGCTCATGGGTTTAGGCTTGCTAATTGAAGTGTTGCCATCATTGAATGTATTAAGAGAATGCAATCGATAATAACGATAAATAATGTATGAATGGATCACGGAGTGTTGGCGTGAGTTCAAACACAAGAGGGAGGCAAACACCACCAAAAAACCTCGGCTTACTCACAGTAGTTTAACGTAACTTTAGGTTACCACAGGTGCTTCAGAACAAGGACTAACAGACTCAAGTTACAACAGTTTATTCCCAAAAGCCATAACCACTCTGAACTCACACATGCACTGATTTCACTTTACAGCCTACTGTGCAATACTTATATATCATACAAAGACACTGTGCAATTTCATTAAAATGCAATATTTAATATTTAACCATTTAATTTCATCACAGTGCAATATTTAATATTTAATCATTTAATTTAATTACCGTGCAACATTTGATACTCAGAACCTTTGATACACCAATAACTGTATTATTTGGATAATGTGGATACAAACCCATTATCTTTCTTACTATTGTTTTTGTTATACATATTACATATGTATATAGTTGCTCTCAGGAACTGTGCACCACGTTTCCCCGCTCTTCATTTTTTCTTTCTTCTTCTGCACTACTTATATTTTATATTTTTACACTGTAAAGGGGTCGCTTTAATCTCGTTGCACAGGTACTGCACTTGTGTATAATGACAATAAAGGCATTCTATTCTATTCTATTGCTATTGAAAAAGGCAGCATATACAGTAGATTACCAAAACACACATAACACAAAACGACACCTTATCACTGTTAATATATAGACTGTATATAAAGATTTAGGTTTTATTCTGTCAAAAACAACACAACGTACATTAGCCTACACAACACACTGGACCGTTTTGCAGAGTAAAGGTATTATTTTCAGTATTTTAACATTATCCTTTCTTGAAGATTATTACTTGACTCCTATGCTTTTTATTTGGAGAAACTTTCTTTAATAGCTGTGTGTTCATGTTTGTATGTGTTTATTTGCAACATATTTGCAGACAGTTCCAATATCAAAGAGCCGGTTCACCAAAATTACAAAATAGGCCTAGCTTATATTACCTGGTCTTTAAATGCAAATAATCTAATATTTCTGCTGCCGCCAAGTAATACAAAGGTGGTGGATGGAATTTAATGTATAGTGGTAGGCTATTAAAAAAGAAAAACTAAATAATTCCACAGCGACATTCCCAGAACATGCTGTCAATACATTTTCATAGGGACTATTTGTCTGGAGGAAAGTATACTTCCAATCAAAACAGTTTGCAGTGTGTTATTTAGAGTAACAGGAGACTTTGTTACTGGAAAGACAATTTGCTGTTAATTTTTTTAAATTGTATTTTTCAGAGCTTTTGGCAACCAAAAGTGAGATTTCATCCTTGCCTGGGATTTTATACTGTATAGAGCACTCTAAATCCACAAACTGTGCTATGTAAAGAGGGGTTGAGCAATTCAATCACTCCCATTCACTAAAATGAATCCACTACCCTGTCACCCACACTCAGGTTTACTAGATTAAAATATAAGTACAACATGCAAGTCTCTAGGATCGTGATGAAAAACGTAAATAAAGACCACAAACTATATTTGAATGTTATAAAATCTTTATTGATGTATACAATACTAATTTCTGAAAGGAAATGCCTGCATGTTTACAAGATTCTTGAAACAAGAAGAATTCATCTAAACACTCAAGTGGCAGGGAATCTTCTGCTGTGAAGGAACGTCTTTGTTTAAGTGGTTAACTAAATGAACAGGCTATAAAGGTAAGAACTCTGTATGAACAAAGATTATGTTAAACATGATATCACTACCTGACAAATGCTGTAGATGGTGTTTAAACTTTCAAACAAAAACAGATCCAGATTAAACCGTCTGATTTCAAGGCAGATAAAAACACTTTTACACACACACACATACACAGATCTAGATATTACAATTGCAATATTACCAGACAGAGATATCACCAAAGTTACACATGTGCATGACTATGCAGAAAATACCCCAAAGCCAGTCATATTTTAACCTCTACAGTACAAAGAATGTACACATAAGCCTAGTGTTTAATCCCTTTTAGTAAAATGATTCATGCAAAGAAGAGAGGGAAAAAACCATCTGTATGAGTAAGCACATTTAATAAACACAGGTAATAAGCTATTTAAAATCATTTATGTCTTTCATTTTCTTCTTGCAGATCCCATTGAGCAAACTGGCAGAGTTTTTGTAATGCATAATTTTTATAACATATCAAAATATGTGGGGCACCATATTTTGACTTTCAGAAGTTCAGAAATCCATTGCTTAAATAGAAGAAATATAATGGATGTATAGTGGGGTCTAAGTAATGGAAACCTGCAGTGCCAGAGATTGGTTTGTATACCCCCTACAATGTATTTGAGTTCCAAAGGTCTTATGTATTTCAGACTCTCACACTTTTACATACATATGCCTAACCCCAAGGCAACTTTATCTTCGTTTCCAACAACTGAAGTCCTTTCCCACACTTTCCAACACCAACACTTGTCCCCTTTTCACTTCAAACTCATGCCCAGGAGCCTTCACAGAGGCAGAACACCTGTGGCTCCAGGGAGTCTTCCTCTCTTTGCACTGTCTCAACAAGGAGGCCAAGAGGCAAGGCAAGGCAAGAGCATGAAAAATGGGCTGAAGGGGACTCATCCGTCAAAGCTAGGAATGCTGTCCTATGCCTTTATCAACTCCTGTGACCTCCCTAGTATCTGGATCCTTGGCACCTGGTATCACTTGATAAATAATTTTTAGGGAGTCGTGACATTGGACATCTTTAACTACAGCTGGCATAGCACTAGTGATGTTCAACAAGATGAAAGTCACATTCAGGCATAAACGACTTTCATACACAAAGTTGATTGTGAATGATAGTGAATGAATTTGTTACTACTACTTTAACTTTGAATTTTCTCAGCTTTTTTGTAGTTGGTATCAATCAATGACTATTCCCCATAAAGTGATAGCTGCAAGGAATTCCTCAGAAGAAGAAGAAAAATAAACTTCAGGTGCATTTTACGATCACCCTTACCTACAAAAACATAGGAATGCATCCCTTCAGGACTGCAATTCCTCATACCAGCTTGTGCAAGGTAAAAGGCAGTCTAGTGGGTGTGTGTGTGATTGAGATTTAGTGACGGTGCCCCGTCAAAAGTACAAGATAGTGTTTTTGTCTTCAACATTTGAAAGATTTTACCATGCAATTTATGAATTTCTCAAAGAAAAGACAACTTACAAACATCAAAGTTGAATAGGATAACTCAAAACAAATTCACAGATACAACATTTACTGTATGAAGTACACACACTTAAGGGCAGTTATCACAAAGGTTCTATTTCATGGTGTTCACGCTGTAAATACCTAGAGTAGTGTGCCTCACATAGAAAGAAGAAAAATTAGAATTCCTGAACATAAACAAAGTTGCCCTGCAGAAAAGACAAAGGGGCTATAAAAGGGACATTTAGTATGTCAATATTAAAACCTGCAGGGTTCTTTCTTTCACTAATGCATTTTTCTAGGAATTTAGAGTAGCTTCTATTCTGCATTGATGTCCTTCATTTGCATCAGTGTAAATTTAGCACAAACATGTTATTGCAATAAAATGTATTTTTGACCTTTCTTACACTATTGATTGGTGTTCACAAGATCATTTAGGCTATTACAAATGCTATCTTTTCTAATTTTCAACACCTGGTGGTTACTCAATTGGCAATCATTTATTACAAAAAAATGTTAAAGTACCACAGGCAACTTGTGGTATTCAAGGTAGGTCGGTCGGAAATTACAACTTGGATCTCACTATGGAAGTAACAAACAAGCTGACGAGTGCAGGTGAAGGACAGGAAACAAGTAAGCGCAACAGTGATGTATTAAGTTTAGTCACCCGTTATTTAAGGTCAGGCCTTTTTAAGCACAGGCCCAAAGAATTTAGAAAACACCTCTAGTTCACCACAAAACACCCCAGGACCTTTTCACTTGAAAAAAACCCTGAAACTTCCCATTCCAACTCTTGCACAACCTGGCAACACCCTGCCTCAACAGGCGGTTGGCAGTACCACTGTTGCCAAAGATTTACTATTTTTTTCACAAAAAAGAACACAAAGAATGAAGAGGCTATTTGTCAGTGAGGAAGAGAGCTTGTGAGGCAGACAAACACAGCAGGAGGAAGATAGTTGGCCCAGCGCCCTGGAGATGTGCTGCTGTTAAAGAGGTGGGCACCAGCTGATGGGAGTGAGTTATGGTGTGTTGGTGCAATGGTACTTTCTCTGGACAACCCTGCTCCAGGGTTCAGGAAGCACTTGCACCAGATGCTGATACACTGTGGGGTCTAGTTGTCAACCTAGTTGCTTATACAGTCTGTGTCAAGGTTTTTAGACCAAGATGGTAATAATAAAGGTAGTGTTGCAAGAATAGTCCAAGGAAGCTGTGAGTATGTTTCTAGTCTATATGGAAGACTACACAAGACAGAGTTTACATTAGAAGGAACATGTGTGCCTGAAGGGTGCAGAAAAATTTAGCAAGAAAAGAAACTTTAATTGATGCTTTCTAAAAATTAAAATCATATTAAGACACTTGCTCTACAGCAATTGTTGCTGTGGGAATCTGGGCATCTGCTGTTGGCTTAACAGGGCTTTTATGTTTTTCTTCTTCCTCCTCTTCTTCCTCCGCATCAACATCTTCATCAAGCTCTGGAACTGCCAGGCCAGCAATACGATCACCATTCATCTCGCCCTCGATGCTTGAGGCCTCTCCATTGATAGCCAGCTCTGCCTTCATGCTCTCTGGGGTGGAGGGACTCAGCATCTCCCGAATCTGCTCCACAACACCTTCTTGGGTATGCACCTCTGCCAAGGGACTCTCACCATCTAAGCTTTCCAGAGCAGGAATCTCCACGTGGGCTTCTTCCCCAGGTGACCACATGTCTTGCGTGGGAGTTGCCCCATCTCTGACTTTCTTGACATTGAAAGTCATGGGAGACACCTTGAAAGAGGAGGACTTGGCAGTCGGGCTCTTGGGGTGGTTAGGGGTGAGGCTCTTCCTGAGTTTCTCACGCTTCTCCGGCACACAATCTTGGTGGTGATCTGGGTCATCTTCTTCTCGATGCTCTGACGCGAGAAGGCCTTCTTCAGGCTATCAACCTTCTTCAGGCTGTTGCGCTTGAACTTGTCAGCCCTTCTCTCAAATGTGTGGGAAGTGCCCATTGCGGCATCACACTGAAACATCTCGTCCTCCTCAAGGTGTGCTTGACCATCGTCATCATCGGAGGACAGGCTTATGGTCTGAAGACCCTCAGGGGCATGGCTGCCATCAACAGAGCAAGCAACAGATGCAGCAGGACGGATGGATTCTGCATCATACTGGCTTGGTTGTGGGGTCTTAAGGGAGTCCTTGACTAACACACTAGAGGGGATCTCATTGTCTTCCTGTTGGGAAACAGAAGGACAAAAACAGGAGGGTTAATAGGGCGGCCTTTTGGATCAGTTACAAGTGAGCATAATTGCCTGAACCAGGCTTTAGTTGCATAAGGAATTACCTTGATGATATCTTTGTTTGAATTTATTCTTATCCGGGTTAGCCTTTAGACAACTTTACAAGTTCCAATGATTTCAATGGAATTCCTGACCATGATGATCAAAGTCAGGATATTTCAGGTGTACTTCCAAACACACCCTAAAAACATGTTTATGTATATCTCTGACCATGGTTCAGCCATTGTAAATGGCTGTCTGTGTTTAATAGCTTATACTCTAGACACTACACATATTGGTTGACTGCCTGCTGAGGACAGAAGAAACCAGTCTCTGCATGCCTCCCTGATGTTCTCCTCAAGGTATCTGAGGAATTCCACTTTTTCACTGAAGGAGACACACCTCTAATTGTTTCTCTTTTATGTCTCTCTTTGCCTTTAACCCACCATCCATGAACACATTGATGACCATAAACAGAGTGAAATGGAGAGCAGTAGGTTAAATATCCAGTTTCATTTTGTTTCTCCTCAGTTTCTTCTTCCTCCCTCTTACTTGCTGCCCAATCATCTGTGCACAATACGCAATCACACACATGCGCGCACACATATACTATGTTACACTCCAATGGGGATTTATGAGCTAGAGTTCCACCTGCCCCCATTCTTTCACACCCAGGAGTGAGTGGAGAGTCAAGAAGCAGCTTCAGTGGTTCACATACTCCACTACACATTTCAAATGCTCATAGAGAAACCCTCCCAGTGACATCAGTTTTAAGTACCACCGCTGGATACTTGGTTTTGAGTGTTAAACATGCTTCATAAAGTCATTTTCTTAAAGGGGCTAAGGTTACAGTAGCACCACAATACATTGGGTGATTTAAGTGTTTAATTCTGAATATGAGCTTTGTGGCATTAACTTGGAATTTAAACTATATGCAGTCACAGGTCCAATAGTGTTATAATAGAGTTACTCATTACTTATTTGAGATGTTTAACCACAGAATGTGTCAATATCAAGCACCAGTGTTGGTGCCAGTCACCCTCAGTGTATGCTGGAATGACACACTTTTAACACTAGTTCTTTCTTTGCACCATGCTTGTAAGAATTAGTCTGCATTATAGTATGAATGCATTTCCAAGAATTCGTGGCAGCTCTTAAAACAATACAGAATTGCTTAAAGTTACAGCAGGCCATGGGTTGCTGAAGGAGTGAGCAATGCATCTTGCTTGGGGTGTCATTAACACATACTTAAGGACTGGGCCAACCAGATGGTCTACAGGGGTCCGGCCTCCTGTTCATTCTTCATTCAACACTGAATGGTGTGTTCTTGCTCTAAAGGATGGCGGTATTTCACGTGCAATCTCTCTTTAGCCCATTAAAGCCAATTTTGACACGCTGTTTTCCTTTCTTTTCCTGAAGTAGGTAAAATGTGAAATAAAATGATAGAGAATCTGTGACGATTATAGTAGTATATAGTACTAGTACTAGTACATAACACCATCACAAGAGCATGTCAAATTGTGTTTAGTTCCTAAAACAACTTCTAGAACTTTTGCATTATTTTATTTTCCAACTGCATTCACTCTGAGACTATATTTGAGGCTTCAGGATTATGTCTAACTGAAGTTCTACCTTAATCTCAGCCATGGCAGTTCACAACGCTCCTTTTAGGTGCCTAAACAACTTCATAGTGTATAGAAAGCTCCTAAGGGATGGAAAGCCATGCAGAAACTCTCCAATTTTTACCACTTCGCAGTGATACTTCTTGCCTTGATCTCAAACCTGCAGGCATGATTCAAAGTTCAGGTGTGTGCCAAGCATGTGTGGTATCTCCCAGCTAATACCAATAAGTCTGTCAGCGTGTTCTTCAAGGCAACACGCGACAATGCCACGTTTACAAGGGAAGACAACAACTTAAATATACAGTGCAATATATAGTACAGTAGGAGTGATCACTTGGTTGAAAATGTACACATAGTACTGGTATCAACTCTAAATAATCCTAAATATTTTTGTGATGCTCCTCCTTATTGGTAACACTTGTAAACCATCAAGGAACTGCTTCTCTGTATGTGTTCACAGTTTGTGAGTTTTATTTCCAACTACCAACCACTAGGGGTTTGTAATCATCCCCACATAGCTGGGAGTTGTGATGAACTGTTGGTTTGTAACTTGAATTCCAAGTTAGCACATTGGGGAAAGCTCTGGTTACCCATAACTATGGTTTCATTTGACTGTGACTCCTCCCTTTCGATTTTGTTCTCTGTAGCCACCTTCAAAGCCAAACAAGCAGCATATTGATGCCCTATTGTGAAGCTTTTAGAGTAGAGTATTAGAGAGTTGTGTAACTGTATCTAAATCCATCTGATCTATGTACTCATTCACAGTCTACACATTTACAGTTTTTTACGCATTTACAAATTTGCAAACATGTTACCTGGTATTTGCAAATTCAGTTTGCATTTAGAGATTATCTTACACATTTAAAAACGTAATAGATAGGATTCTACTCTACATACACAAATAGCTCTGCTACAATAATGGCCCCATTACCCCATTTTGCTGTTCATCTGAAAATGCAACACACCCACAAAGAATGTGTGGATCTCCACGTGTTCCTGAAGAATCAAGTCAGAAAGTCAGGAACTGTGTAGGTGACAGCTTTTGTACTGGACACGTTAGTAACGTAACTTGTAACGGGGAACCAGAAAGCTTGCTTATTGGAAGATGCTATTTCTATTATGCTATTATTACTACTACTATTATGCCTATCTTCATTTTCTGTGTGTACATTTCAAGTCAGATTTAATGAGAATGGCGTTTTTAAGAGTTAAACACCCACCTAATCTGACCGGTCCCAATGAGAAAATCAGAGCCAATAGGACCTTTCCTGACCTTCAGTGAAATGTTCCCTGATAAAAAAAACAACAACACACTAATCTTTTCTGATTGTGGTGTTAAGATTTCGAAAGATTCAATCATGACTCCTCTGCTCCAGTCAGGGCATGCCATAGACTTTCTGATTTGGCTCATACATGTTGTTTGTGATATAATCACTGTGGGTACTGGAGTGTGTGGGAGGCAGCAGCTGAAACTCAAAACCCTCCAATGAAAACGGAGGTCTAATACTATATGCTGTACTAGACCTTCGGCAGTAATACAGTTTGTTTCATTGATTGATTCATGGGTAACCTTCCTCACTTATACATTTAAAATGATAAGTGCTTTTACCAATCACACAGCAAGAGTTTTCAGTGTTCATCGTTGCATTGTTTCCCCAGCATTGACTTAATCTTTTATTTTATTTGCCTTTAAATGCTGTTTCTGGGTTTAGCTGTCCAAATAGTAAAATAGGGTGAAATTAGGGTGTCCTTAGTTTAACCCCAACAGTCTTGGCAAGCAAGCTAGAACAAACAAAATCTTCCTAAATACCATTTGACCCAGGTCTGTCCTGTGTGTGCAAGTGCAACTCACATTCAGGCCCTGTTCTCCTGGAAATCCCTTCACAAGTAATGCATCCTCTAAACAAGCACTTATTATCAACGGAGAATGTGATATGTGTATGTATGTGTACCTGTGTGTGTGTGTGTGTGTGTGTTATAAATGTGTCTTTGTGCAGCCATGTACAACATCAGCCATTGTTTAAAGAAACTGCTTAAGAGAGCAAAATGAAAGTAAAGGAAAATAAATTTGTAGCAAACCAAAAAACTAAATTTATTTTGTATGAAAGCATGTTTACTGTGCGTTAATGGGGAGCACACTTCAAAGATATTTTGAATGCTTAGGTAATGGAGTTCAAGATCTCATTTAAAAGTTGCATGGTAGAACTGCCATCCAATTGCAAGTCCTGCAAGGTGTTACTAAGTCAGAGCTTTTGTAAGTCAATTCTCTGGAATTTTCTGCTCTATTGAAACAGAGAGAGAGATCAGGGCGGGCGCGACGGCAGCTCAGAGGGGTCTCAGGTTACTCCCTGAGTAAGTGTCTTTGTTTATAACGATACCCTATACCGTTTCTTTTGCATCTTGTCTCTTGCCTTTAATTATGTGCGTGCATCTGCAACTAATGACGACAATGTTCCATCATCTGTACTCTGTGTTTAATACTAATTAATATACTTTAGCACACTATCACACTAAACTAAGATGGTAAACATGCTAAGCATTATACCTCCAAACAGCATGCTGCCTTTGTGAATTTGAGCATGTTAGCATGGTGATGTTAGCCTTTAGCTTAAAGCACCAGTGTGGTTAAAAAAAAAGGTATAATGTGCAGCAATTTCCTAAAAAACAATAGACTTATACAAATTCTTCTCAATCATCACATATGACCCACTACGTGTTTGACAGTGTCTGTATCTGCAGGGAACCCCCCATGATTTCCTCTCTTCTTATTATTTTTCTGTGTGTGGGACATTTAAGGTCTGCAACAGGTGTGTATTCCTGGCCCTTCAGACGATGAATGGAGGTTTTCCAAATCCTAACAGGCAAAGTTAGTACAGGTGTGTTGGCACAGTGAGTCAGGTGCCTCAGGAGAACTGCACCAATGAGAGGGTACACCATCACTACCGCACACAGAAATGCATGTGTGTGCACATTTACTCTTGCCAAGCCCCTGCCCTGCAATTATTTTGTTACAGAATGAGAGGCTTAGTTTATAAGAACAGGGTAAAAAAACAAACAGATTGCAGACAAACTGAATTGTACAGAAGCTTTGTATTGATTGATAGACTTTTTCATACTGCATATTTCAAACCATGTGCTTCTGAATATTCCCCTTTTCAGTCTGTTAAAAGCTGCAGTGGGCAAAAAACAAATGTTTGAAAGTAGAGTGAGCCCTCTTCCTGCAGCTCTCCTTCTCCCCTCCCTATCACACAAGAATATGCATGTGCAGAACAGCCAATAGGAGCACTCGCTCTCTGAAATGATTTGCAATTGCCCAAAGTCTCCCGTCACAAGCTAGATTTTCTAAAACTTGAAAAAAGAGGTGCACAAGTCTAGTTGTCTCTCAGTCCACTTTAAACACAATATGCTGAAAAATTATTTTGGTCTTTTCGCCCAACACCTTAAAAAATAAATTGCATGCCACAGCTTTAATTTAGCCCCACCCTCCCTTTACTCTCTAAATTTGTCAAACCTTCTTATCTGTACTTCAAGACGTCCAAACAAAACTCCCTCTCTTAAACTGTAGTCCCTGCACTCTCTTACACATCCATTCAATGAACAACTGCCACACAGTGTCTATCTGAAACTCGTGATTGTGCAGATGTGCCCGCATCTGCATGTTTTGATTACATCCTTCCCATTACAGTGCAGTCTCTTGTTTTACAGATCACACCGACCCAGCTTGTTGCGTAACATCAAGCCCATTCCATTCCCACCCAATGTACATGAGGAGCCATCTGTGGACGGAGGAAGGAAGGAGGAAAGGAAGGAAAGAAAATGGAATTCTGCTATTTGTCATGGGACTGGGTAACATGATAAACTCTGTACTGTATGTACTATACACAGTGTATTGGACTCAGTGCACTGCGTTGCACTAATAATTATATAAATATTTTTTACAACTCTACAGATCTTAGCCCAACACCATACCACCTAACAAGTATGCTTAAATTGTGACAAACGTTATGATTCCAAGTAACATCAATCATGTTTCTGAATTATGCCTCTTGGCCTCATACCCATGAAGCTTTGCATAAACAAGTCATGGCATTCTTTCCCATCCGTGCCCCTCCCATTTCTGCTTCACTAAAAGAAACACACGACATGTTTACTGGCTTTGCAATCTTGTGTAATCACACAACACAATAACCAATCCAGGTGTGATGTCATGCTGACGGCCGCGGAACGGAGATCGTGGCCGATATTTCCTGAGGACATTAATGATGACGTTGAACATCTGTTCACTTAGCCCATTATTTACAGGATGGCAATCCTTGCACTTTAGATGATCATTATGAATTTCATGCATGGCATTATATAAGAACCCCATAGATTACAGGACCATTGCGCTCCTTGTCACTTACTGTACACCCTTTACGTCAGCCAGATCACACCGCTACACCTGCACTTTCCACTGCTTGTCTTGCACCATCGCCTCTGCATTTCTGATAAATTAAGTAAACATGTCTTCAGCAGTGTCACCGCAATGGATTCCTGTACATTTATATATATCTTGTTGCTGCAGTTTTCATCTTCAATCTCCTTTAGCTCTTTTGTTCAAATCTCCCAATATTCTCCCTTCTACACATTGTTTCAGCACAATCACCAAACTGTGTGTATCACGACCATTGTTTGATAAGGGCTGTGTGGCGATACCGTGAGCATTTTTGATAAGGCTATCCACCAATTGTCAAAATGTTTACCCGTATAGAGGTCAAAGGGCAGCAGTGTCCGCAGAAAAGCCTGGAAGTCATCATGTTATCTTGAGACGTGTTATATTTTCATGTTTTATTTAAAAGCAGCAAAATAAGAACACTGAGAACCAGCGTGGCTATTGTTTTCCCTTTTCCTGTCATGGATGTTGTGGCCCTGGCCAGTGGATTACAAAGTCCAAAAGAGTTGACAGAAGAAGCCAAAAGATGATGACCGGTTTTAATTTTTTTGTTTTGTTAAATAGGACCTGGAATTTCTTTGGCAGAATACCAGTGTAAAAAACTGCCAGCACAGTTTCTTTAACCATTTGGAACTCTTTCCCTTCGAGAAGTCAGCGCCTGCATCTAACATGTCATATTGTGTGAGCGTGAAAGAGAAAAACAAGTGTGCCAAAGAGCTTAATTACATTACCTTAACACAATTATAAACCTGCTAAATATGTGCTCTTGGCCATTCTGACGATAAAGAAGTGCAGTGCATCATGGGATATGCTGGGAGGCTAAACTATCTAAGGAGCGGCCACTCTAATTTATCTTTGTGCACACAGCTTTGTTGTATTGTCCCCATTACTTTGTATATTGTTTTATTGCACCAACTTTTAGTCCACAGTGACTGGAAATGACTTAAGAACAAATATAATTAAAACACAACTTAGCAGCTAACATGCCTACCTTACATCACCAGTCTGTGGGGGAGGCTCGCTCTGACTTTGTAAAATTGTCAGCACTTTTCTGTCAGTCTTAAGCTGTTGCAACTAGTCTTTCATAGCAGGAATCTGCAGTTGCAAACTTGCCTTTGCCTTACAGACAGAAATTGTTGCGCAGACTTGTCAAACCTGTATGTGCCATCAGGCGGAAGAGCGAGCACTTAGGGTAAAACCTCCCTATACACATGCATGTCTTTCGCCCATAAGGCAAACCTAAATATAATCTCTTATCCAAACTCACTCTTTTGATATTATCATTAGTGGACTAAAACAGAGCTAATTTGTCATTCTTTCTCTCATGATACTGATCTCTCTTTCTGACATCTCCGCTCTTTATTTTGTTTTCGTAAAACCCAGAGGATTATCTGAGGAATGATCCCCAAAGGGAAAACAAGAATGATGACAAAGCTAGAAACCTCATTGTTCATTTAGAAAGCAGGCCTAAAAGGTTGCACACACATATTAGACTTATTACTGGGATCAGTTTTACTCCAATCCAACAGCACTCTTCCACAAAAAGCTTATGCTTAAAACCTCTGTCACAACCCAATGTTTGAAAGTTACATACTGTACTCGTGGTCACTGGTAGGGCTAAATGATTTGTGGGAAATATCTAACTGTGGTATTTTGGAATATTACCTCCATTGATTTTAACAAGCAGCCAGATAAAATTCAGGAGGTACTGACTGACCAGCAATAGTTTTAATGTGAGGGCCCAGTCCTCACAGTGAACGTGTAGAGTACACACACCTTCCAACTTTAAACAAAACCCATAATAGGCTTACTGAGTAAGCTGGTTGCTACTAGTGGCTCCCATTAGAGGGCACAACATGTAAATGAGACAGCTTCGGAGTTATTGGAATGCATTTTTCCCCTCTTTTTGTGGAAGCTAGCCGCCTCCCAACACCTCCAGTCCCTGCGCAAAGCTAACACTGCACTTATTGCATCGACACAAAATTAACATCAACTGTCCCATCTAACTCCTGGTCAGACAGCTAAAAAACCAGTCCATCGATTCAAAATGTCAAAATTAACGAAAGGTTACTAGAATCCCTTACACTACTTGCTACCAAGAAAAACAAAGCAAATTGCTGTAAGGCAGCCCTGCTTATTTATTGTTTCTAGACAGTGGCAAAAGCTGTGGAGTTACAGTAACTAGTCGGTTACTTGGAGTCAACTACCCTATTAGTTTAACCCTCTGAGGACGAAAGACGCAAAATATTACAAAATTTTATTTCAGACAAATTTATTATTTTAACAAGACTTTGGTCTTGGTAAAACATTTCAAGCAATGAAACAATTTGCATAACACATTATAAGTTAAGGTTCTTAACCCTCGTATTGTTATCCTGCCA
This sequence comes from Percina caprodes, assembly GCA_013375575.1. Classification (NCBI taxonomy): domain Eukaryota; kingdom Metazoa; phylum Chordata; class Actinopteri; order Perciformes; family Percidae; genus Percina; species Percina caprodes. The sequence continues at coordinate 48,830 of JABXJD010001726.1, forward strand.
ACTTGAAACTTTTTTTTTTTTCTGAGTCAAAATTAAAAATGAAAAACCTTTTATCAAGGTTATGGTTGTCTTTTTCGACCTTTTTGTGGCTTTCCTTCAATGATTTTGTCACTTTTTCAACATTTGACGACTTTTTCTGAGCCTTTTGAAATTTTTGTGGGTTTTTCCCCAAACTTTTAAAGCTTTTTTTCATTTTTCACTTTTTTGACATTTTTGTTACTTTTGACATCTTTTGACATCTTTTGACATTTGTTACTTTTGACATTTTTCTCTTTTTTTTTAACACTTTTTAAAAAGTTTTATTACCAATTGTTTTCTTTCTCCAAATGCAATATAACTGACAAAAAACACACAAATTCAAGAAAAGTAGTGAACTGATTTTTTATTTAACTTAAATTTAATTATTTTAATTTAATTAAAATTTGTTTAAAAAAACCTAAATTTATGTTAAAGAAACTTTTTGGAAAGGGGTCAAATTTGACCCAAAGACAGCAGGAGAGTTAACATTTTAATGTGAACACATGTGGATAATTTATATGCAAATACACTAAAATGCTCAATTTAAGAAGCTATGAGAAAAATTCCCTTAGACCTTAGAGGGTTAAACATCACCATGGGTAAAAGCTTGGTAGCATATAGGCCCAGAATGTGCTAATGCAGTGAAGCAGCCAGCAGTGCTTTAGGCTACAAGTTGGTGTTATATACCACCTGGTCGAGCGTCACGCACAACAAATCTGAACTCTGGCCTACAGCCAGTGGCCTGCTCCAACCTGTGGAGATGGATAGGATTTTATGATGGAAGATTCTGCACTGAACACTCACAATATGTGCACTATGATTCCACTCAGATATCTAATTGCCCTGGAACATATTGTTTTTAACTGAGTTAAATAAGTGTTAAGTTTAACTCCAATCGTTGCTTCTTTAGGGGTCAGCTTAAGGTTTTCTCTTGTAGGAAAGCTTGTATCACACATGATTTGCACGCACAACATGGACCCATATTGATCTGATAGCTGACATATTTATTAAGCTATATTTACCTTCACAGTAGTGAGCTTTGAGTCATTAAGCTAAAGGTAAGAGTTTGGGGCGAGGCTGGGGAAGGAATTACAGTTTGTCCTGCATGAGTGTGGAAAAACTGACTTTACTTCCTACTGCTTAAGCTCACATAAGTGCAACCTTTGGTCAAGTGGCGACGAACAAAAACACTATGACGATAGGCAGCAAAGCAAACAAAATGACAATGACTGAAGTGTAGCCAATCACTCAAAACCTTTAAACCTCTGTAAACACCTTCTGAGGATGAGTCAGGATGAGGTGACAGACGGAGAGGTTTCGCAATCTGAAGAGTTTCCTTTAATACATGTATGACTGAATGAGACTAAAGAGTCAGGAATCCACCATGACTCCTACAGCACGTCGTCCATCAACAAAAAGCCTGTCGCAGTCATCGTGTTTAGTTTGGCTGGGGAGCATGTTTCTCTTTCCTTGCAATGTGATATGATTTTAATTTGACAGTGTGTGAGAGAGCCCTAACTGTTGTCACTCCCTGCCAGTCTGCGATCAAAATCACACAATCACCAAACATCCTCTTCCTCACCCCTTTGCCACTAGGGCCACACGACAACAACTCCCTTCTCGCTGCTAAATATCGAGCAAAACTCTCAACCAGGCCCATACGTGCAAGACGGGAATACAAATGCAATTCCTGCAGCATTCAAATTAAATTTGCCATTGTGGTTGAATCCACTGTGAAATAAACACAGATGGGGAGATTAAGATCTACTCAGAAATAAATGTCTTCTGTCGCAGGAAAATGGAAATCCAAATATGCCGTTCTTCACGTAACATGCCACAGTGATGCAGTTAGGATAAGGTGCAAGATCTCTCCAGGGTGACATTTGATATTTTGACACTCAGGTAATGGGCTTTTGAAATTAATCCGTGTGACAAATAATAGAAAATATCGGCAATCCAACGCAAAACATTTTGCCTTTCCCAACAGTAATTACCAAAACAAATCTCTACACTGTTCACACTGGAATCTCAAATGGCTGGGAATTATCTGTGCTCTGCGTGTGTGTGTGTGCGCAAGAAAAAAGGGCCAGGGAGGAGGGCCGTGTGGGAACAGGAAAAGTCCTGGTGCACAAAAACAAACAAACAAGGACCAATCATCAGTAATTAAGTCCTCATTACTCCCTGTTATGCACAGAGACGCAGCGGAGCGGGAGACATCTCTGCCATTTCTGACTGACCGTGTCCACAGTCTGAGCGGCGATAGACCATTGCTCCCTTCAACAGTGGATGTTTACCCAGAAACCCCGTGTTTCCACCTCAGATGGCACGTACAGGGTGATGAGTGTTTTGGGTCAATCTGAGGGGAGGAGGGCCTCTTGTCCAATAGCTACAGGGCTGGTATAGACAGCTTGGCATTATCATGTGGGCGTTATCAAAGAGTAGCGTGAGGCGTGCAGCATGTGCTTTCATGCAGTTTCAGGGAATCCGGACAGGTGGCTGGACCAAAGACAGAAAAAAGTGGTCACACCGTGCAAGTTGGAGTTTGTGTAAAAGACAAAGAAACCGCCGGAGAGAGCAAAGTGAGAAGGGAAAAACAGTAGGACATTTAAACATAAACCGAAAGCTATCAGACAAGAGAATTAAAACAAAGCACCAGATGGAGAAAATCCATTAAAAAAGACACAATACTGGAGTTAAAAATAAGAGATTAGGTGAGACAGAAAGTGATGGACACAGAAAAGAGAGAAACACAAGCTCAGGGAGGAGAAAACAAGGGCTGAACAGTTCTTTTATGTCCCTCTCCCCTCAGGCCCGCCAAGTCTCATTTACCAGCTCTGTAACTGCATACACCTGACCCAACACATCAGCATAACATCCAATGGGCAAGTTGCACGCACACACACGTTGTACACACATACCTACCTGGCCCGCATCTACAAATACTCCGCTCTTAGTTTGACACAAATTTGGAGGGACAAAAACTCAACTCACCGAAGGCCAATCATCACTTTTAACCTTTAGCCTTTGAGCAACACAACGCTCCTGGTAGATAAAGGAAACTTTAAATGATACTCCTACATGCTCTTATAAGATTAACATAATATACACTAGTACAAAACACTGGTTAAAGACATTAACACAATTTAAAGAAGGGACAAAAACAAAGAGATATTTACAGCCAGGAAAACATAACATGAAAAATCAATTGGACGTGTGAAATGTGACAATGAATTGAAACGAAAGCAAGACCATCTGCTCTCACTATCTCTAAAAGGACACTCCCTTGTAGCACATAAAAACTGACCGGGATTAAATCTAAGCGATCCCCGGGACCTCGCCTACACACACACACACACACACACACACACACACACACACACAGAGCCACCTTGTACAAGGAAAGGTCTTGGCACCTGTTGCATTTGAACAACAGAGCCTCAGTAACTGGGAAACCAGATAACAACAGTGGTTAAGACCTCCCTGTGGCTCTGGCTGTGTCAACAATGCCCCCCCCCCTTTTGCTGCCTGGGCACACACATGCTCAGATGCACCCACACGTACGCACACATATACACATGTAAGCATTAAAAACCGTGTACTTATTCATGCACAATGGTTACCCGGAGACCATACCTAGATCATGTTTTTTGGGGTTGGGTGGAAATGCATCCGTCAAACACAATATGGAACTGCTTTCATCTTGCATGGCAACCGCATGATAAATATGCTTATCGAGAATCCAGGTTGAAGTTGAGGCCTAGCCTATCTTTTACATGTTGTATTAGTAGTTTTGACCAAAAAGCTTCAACCATTTTTGTGTCTTGAGATAAGTGAGGGACGGGTTATGTAAGGACATTTTCCAATCCTAATTTCCTGGGGAAATTGGCAAGTGTATCACTTTTTAGTGCCAGTTTAGAGTTTTACCCTGCCAGGTGTGATATGGCAGTTGAAGTGGTAAATCCATCCAGAAGCGATCTGTCTGTCTGAATTATGACTGTGGGGTGTAAACAGATCAGTCAGTGTCTGAGCCCTCCTCCATTATCCTCAACAGCCCCATTCCCAGACACACCCTTCTCTCTCACACACACACACACACACACACACACACACACACACACACACACACACACACACACACACACACACACACACACACACACACAACATGAGAGGAAAGTTCTGTATATGCCCGTTTATAAAAACTGGTAAGATTTTAAGCAAATCATATTTCAGCATTTGTGTACAATGCACATTTCTATTAGTACATGTGTGTTTGAAATCTATTAATTATAATAATTTCATTTCGAAAACAGTGAACAGCCCACCACATAATTTGTGAAATGAGCCCCACAGCCTTAATCCTGTCCAGCAAGTTTTGAAGTGCTGAAAGTAACCTATCATTGCATGTCTGTGCCAACCAGGCACACAAGAACACATCCAAACACACCCACTACTGCAGTCAAATGTGAATGCAAATATGACACACACACACACACACACACACACACACACACACACACACACACACACGCAAATTTATCCTATAAAATTTTTTAGTAGTGCACTCACAAGAGACACATTTAAAAACAAAGGTCAAAATTGATATTCTGTCTCCAAAACAACAGATCCTTTCCAGAATGCATGAATGTTATTTGATAGTGTGTGAGAGTCGTGCCTGTTGTCCCTCCCTACAGAGAATGCTATCAAGTTGCCTCCTAAATGTCAACTTTTTGAAACCCCACACCTCACTTTAGCATGGACCGCAGGCTTCTATATCGACGCCCGAATATCTGTGGCGTCACGCTAACAAACATGGCAGTTAATTTGCTTTGAATTGTTCCTCGCCCAGTTTGCTCAGCGCCATACAGGATGCAGTTTATTACCCGGAAGTTATTGTAAACAAACACTGTGATTTGGTCCATTAGCTACGAATATTACTCTACAAATACAACCCAGATGACATCACAATGACATCACCTGGGTTATTTTCCCCTTCAGCGCCAGAAAAGACAACTATTTTCATAGTTTGTGACACTGTAACGCAACGTTACTTTGGCTGTAATACTAAAGAATCTTTGAAACATTGAGTGTTAGACTACCATGTTGCCTCACCTGGAATATGAGCACTTTAAAGTGGTTCCTCTTCAGCAGGTGGCTGTGGTTTGCCTCCAACTTCTTTACCTGGACCGCCTGTTTATCCATGCGCTCCCTCATCCTTCAGGTGCCCACTGACTTTCCGGGAGCGCTCGAGCAGCTTGCTGACGCTGTTGGAGGTGTTGACGTGGGTTTGGACAGACGGGTCACGTCCCCTGCACGACCCGCACAGCGCCCTCCAGGTCGGCCTGCCGCTGCTCCATCCGCCGCTGGTTCTCCTGCACCGACTCCAGCATGTTGACCAGCTTGTCCAGCAGCGCCACTACGGTGATGGCGCTCACCTGGCCGCGATCCACCGGGCTGCCCGGCGCCACCGCGCCTGGGCTGCTCGGACTTTTCAAGCCCAGCCGGGAGAGGGTGCCGGTCGGGGTCGGAGAGGACGGGGCGGACGACGGGCTGAAGCTCGGGATAAGGAGCTCCGTGTTTTCGGGCTGCGGCTGCGGGATGGTGTGGGTGCTGCCGGAGATGCTGTCCGGCTGCTCGGGGTGGGACGCGTCTTCTTCCATGGTTCTCAGGTGGTCAAATGTCCCGCTTTAATGGGGGTAATTCACCTTAAACGTAATGGTGTAGTAGCCTACCGGGCTTTACTCTCTCGTGTTGCTGCTGTCACTTGCTCCAGCTGGGAACTGAAGAGAGGGTGTTACTTCTCGAAGTTAATTCGGCATCCACGCCCAATTTCTATCTTTCTCCCCCATACACACACACACACACACACACACACACACACACACACACACACACACACACACACACACACACGCTGTAAACTTTCAAAACCCTCCCCCAAACCAAAGGGAGGGGCGTGGTTGCTATGGAAACCGTGCAGGACTAGCCCTATTAACAGAATAGAGGTAGAATATGTGTGTGTGTGTGTGTGTGTGTGTGTGTGTGTGTGCATTTCCTTACTGGCTTGCTTTGTGTTTTTGTGTGACTGCCAACCATTCCACTTTGTGCATGCATGGCTGCATTTGCAAAATATGTGTGAAGGCTTTTGTTTACTGCACTCGCTGGTGTGTTTTTGGATCATGGTCTACCAAATTGTAGGGTAGGCCTACTAGACTGCATTGTGATTGAGAAGCATGTGTGTGTGTGTGTGTGTGTGTGTGTTCTTTTGTGTCCAACAAAACAATAAAGTGAAGATAAAACTACAATCCAAATGAAAAGGCTGGTGTTTCTGGAACCTAGTTCAATGTGACATGCTATAGATAAATCATGGGCCATACTTTATTGTCTGGTGTATGTAGACCTATGTGTTTCATATGTTAGTGTATGACTGGGTGTGCCCTATGAGCGCCCCTTTTCTCTCCCTTTTTTTTGAACTCAGTCTCATGCCATTGTGGACACTGACATGGAAATGTGGAAATCCCTGTTTCAACAATGAGCTCATCTGTGCCCTGGCATGATGCCTGACCTTTCTCTCAGTCAGTGTCTCTGTCACCATCACTGTAAATCTTTCAGTCACAGTAACACAGTCACTTTTTCAATCAAGTGTTGCAACAGTGCCTGGGTGTCATAAAGGGAAAGAAACGTGGGTGTATCTGGGTGATTAGTGCAGACAAGCTACTGCATTAGCACTATGACAATAATCTATTTACTCACTGCAGATTATGGAAAACATTCCAACCCACCTAAGTTTTATTGGATTCTTCCTGATATGGTAAAGGCTTGGTCAGCCACCATTCCATCTAAGATCAATACACAGTATTCACACCCTTAAACTGAGATTAGACTTTCTGCAACAATGTGTAGCTATGCACACACAGAAAAGACACACCTAACAGTATATGTTGACAGAGTCCACAGTCTTCCTGAGATCCGAATCAAATCAAAAAAAGCATCTGGTGTTGTTATTTCAGTGTTTCACTGCTAACATATACGGTGTTGCAGCAACAATACATTTCTGCACATTTTAGGAAATACATTTATTTGATTAGAGGTAGAGGCAGCCTTTACAAGTAACAAGTTACCTCATTTAGACACAGGGTCGACAACTTTGCGAACACAGCCAAACATCAAGCAGGCAAAGCAGTCAAAGTCAAAACTGCGTCCCCTCTGCTGCCTTTGCCTCATTGAAATGACTGGAAGCAGCAATTTTCTGTGCGACAGTGTAAAAGCCCCTTACATTGAAAATTAACACTTTTGTTGACGCTTTTTAATCAATGTTTTTAACTTTTTCTTACGTTTTTGTCCCTTTTTCCAACACTTTTTTCAATGTTTGTCACTTTTTTTGACATTTAACACTACGTAACTCTAACTTATTAACTTTAACTTTACAGTTATTTTTGAAATTTAAGGTCAATAAAACTCATTTATAGGAAATTATACCTAATGTTTGAGTTAGAAAAGTAGAAATTAGGAATTTATTTACACTAAAATTAAAGGAATGGATGTTGATGATAATCACAGACTGGAATATGTCAACTTTTACTCAATACTATTTCAAAACCACTTCAATTTTTTTCAAATTAAATAAGACAACCCGAAATAATGAAAGTAGAGATTTGTACTTGCCAAAGAGCGTTGTGTGGAATCAATCATGTTATTTGGGGTAATTAAAAAGAACATGGTCAATTTGACCCGAGGACAACATGAGGATGAAGAGGCACTGGAAGGTGGATTTTCTTTGCTTCGGAAAGAGCCAGGCTAGCTGTTTTTCCATTTTCAGCCTTTGTGCTAAGCTAAGCTAACATCACATTTGACTGACAGATAAGAGAGTGACATCAATCTCATCTAACTCCTGCAAGAAAGCAAATGCACATATTTTCCAAAATGTCAAACTATTCCTTTGAAAAGAACTGGTACTTTGATTGACATGATAGTTTGCCATTAACGTGTCACAACTCAGTCTTTTCCCCAGCTTCACATGTGGTGCTCTTAACAGGTTCCCCCATGTCAACATCCAAGACTAGCGCCTCACTCTTGAGGATACTTGCTCGACAAGCTTCAAAGCTGTCAGACTAGAGTGGAAGTGCTAGACTCACACTCGCCCAAACACATTTCCTACTTCCTCTAACCCCAAACCCCAGTGTTTCTGACCCCTGTCTCTGTCACTGCTTCTCCGTAGAGGCACACACTTTTGTCAACATAGAAGTGTGACCTTCCATTCCTAGAACTCTGCTTCAACTCTGACTTTTCCCACTTCCCCCTTGGATAAACCGGAGGAATGCTGCTCACATCCTGTCATTCTTCCAACCCTCACCCTCCTTTCCATTCCTTCCCCTTTTCTCCATCACTCCCTTTCCCCTTTATCCTCCTCTCTCATATCTTCTGCTTTCCTGAATCCTTCTTGTGTTCCCAATGGTCTGGTTTCACACGTTTCCACTGTTGTGTCAAGGAATGTCTTTCCCTAGCCTATTTACCAACAACACTTCCTATTAATTTAAGGGTTGTTTTTGCTGGAAACCCTCCTACAGTTATACATAATATGATGCACTACACTAAAATTATGTCATGTATTGTGTGGGGGTTAGCTCAGTTGGTAGAGCAGGCGCACACATATAGAGGTTTACTCCTTGATGCAGCAGGCCTGGGGTTGACTCTGACCTGCTGCCCTCTACTGCATATCATTCCCCCTCTCTTTCATGTCTTCATCTGTCCTGTGAAATAAATGTCCAAAAATAATCTTTAAAATAAAAGATGGTGGATGGACATCTTAATGTGACGTCAGCAAATGGATGTTTTTGCCCTGTGGAGGTTTAGAAATGCAGGTGCATGATCTAATTCTGAAACTTCAATGAGCGTTACACCTTACAACAGACAATATATAGCCAATAATACATATATTCTTACATTTTCAATTATAATTCATGCCTAAATGGTCTGCTAGAGGTGATTATGACTGACTTGCAGCCTTACAGCCACAATTCAAGTGTGAGATTTTATTATTTGGCCAAAGACCATTTCCATTGTTAAATCTTCAACTGGAGAAATTCTCCTAAAACCAGTAATGGGTAAAGCTAGTACAGCAGAAACAGCAATCAGCATATTCCTTCATTTCAACAAACATGCCGCTGCAGGTCACATCATCAAAATAAATGAGCTTTGTATCCTGGGAAACCTTCCTAGAGTTGCTTCAGAAATTTCAGCGGGGGTGTGGCATTGCTGTAACCGTTGGCTGTTGGCAAACTACCAGGGCAGATATGAAAGGCAATCTTATGTAGTGGAGGATTATTAGAAATCCCATTTCACAAAAGTATGAATTCTCACACACTTAAACACACATACTAAATCCCCCTGCATTGTACTAGTTTTCTCAGTTTTGTTTCACCTTTACATGTTCTACAGTCTTTGTCATTGATTTCTGCAACCATTGACTTAAGCAGATGGCAACATTGTCCCGGTCCTCCTCTGGGTTGCTACAGGCCACATGTTTGTGCCTGCTTTAAATACAAGAATGCAACTGAAACACCCTCGGGCAAACATGGGGACTCTAATGATGGTTTCTAACACAGACAGAGACCTAATGCCATAATGTTGAGCATAGGCGTAGCGCAAAACTCTGGGCTCTCTAGAAAGGCATTTTCTATGGGCCCCTCACATCCACAGCTTTTCCTTCTAGCATCTTTTTGGACCCTCCTCACATGAGGGCCCCGGTACTCAGTCCCCTTCCTCCTCCCCTGATGTCGAGGAGGAAATATTAGCATGGAAAGTGTACTGTCTGCCTTTTTACTTACACTTGGTATGTTACAGGTTACACATGGTAGGTCCTGAGATAAAACACAAAACTAAAGAACAATACTAAAAGGAAAAATAATAAACTTTATTTGCATAGACACTTTTAAGACAACTGTCACAGCTCATGAGAGATAAGGAGTTCACAAATGAAAATTGGGGGCAGACCGAGTTTAGCCGCCATTATAAAGGAGTGACATTTTTGAAACTGGTTTCTAAAAAACTGATAGCTCATGAATGGAGGCTGACCATGAAACCCCTGCAGAGTTATCATGCTCTTTCGAGGAGCTTTGCAAAATCTGTAAAATTGCCTTAAGTGATGTCACTTAAGTCAGCGTCTCTTAGGTCTGAAGGCTACAAGCTTGAAAATGAAAACAATCTGTGTTGTGGAGTTAACAGTGAGCCTACCAGACCTCTGGCGCTCACTCCTCATCCATGCTGCAGGCTAATGGCTCAAGGCCACTACTAGCACAACACACCTGAATCTCTGTCTGAACTGTTGCACACAAACTGTCAGTTGAACAAGTTGCATTGTGGTTAGTGTATGTTTTGACAAGAAAGAATAATGGCGTGGAAAAAAAGGGACACTATCTCTGGTTCTGCTGCATGGATTTTGATCTGATTCCAACAGTGTTGTAGGATTACAATGCTAAATCGGTGGAGTACTCTCCTTAGTGAAAAACTCACACTTTGAATTGGTTGAGATCTTTACTGCTGCATTTTGGATCAACTGCTGAAAAAAGAACTCAAACATGAAAAACATGAAAAAGTGAAATGAAAGTAGTCCAATCAGGAGCATGGATAATTGTCTCCAGGTTTGCAGAGGACAGAACATACATAAATTAAAAATATAGTTTCAATATCAACAAGTGTGCAAACTCAGGCCAAGACAATGAAATACTGTGGGTGTATAAGTGTGAAGGATAAATTGCGATTTAATAAAAGAAAAATAACCACAAGCCATGCATACAGGATAGTCTGTGTTCATTTTAACTACCTCATATTTCACGTTCATCAGTTTTGCTCACTTCAGGCTATGTGCTATATGCAAGAGACAGGCTCCCTGATCAGTGTGTAAATGGGACCCCGAATGCTTATGATTACCAACAACAGTCCCACACAGGTGGTCATGTTGTGCCTATGATGATTTGAGGGCCGGCAGGGTTTGATTTATATGACCAGCTCAGAATGGATGTCTGGTTGCACAGCGGGAAGGAAGGCAGCTAAATCAAAGGCCCCCACAGAGGGGAAAGTGGCATGCTGGGACCAAAATAGATGCCGATGGCTCTTTAAATGACCCTTTTCCACAGACCAGCGTGTGTCTAACACACAGTCACTTAAAGGTGGCCACTACCATAGAAGTGTGTGTGCGCGCGTGTGTGTGTTTTCTGTGGTGTGTGATTTCTGTGATGCTATCAATTCCGAAGCTAATAGACCAAATTCCGAGGTGTTGAGCTTTACACACAGAAAATATCTTGTGTAAGTGTGTTTGTGTGGGTGTGAATGTTTTCATGTGACCAACAGCATCAATTTTCAAACCAATGGGCCTATCCTTCTCTGCCGAAGGAGTTGAGGTGCAGTTTGTTGATTGTAAAATCAATGTGGAGGCTCTCTTGGCCTGGTGGTTCCCAAAGTGTGATTTTTGAAAGACAGCCGCGTGCCTCACAGCAAAACGGTTTATTTTTTGCTGTTATTCCATTCATCACTGGTACTTCTCTCCACACCATCACACCGTCATTTCTCCAGAATTATCGAGTTGAGGAAATTGCATGGGGTAGGTGTGTACATTATTTCCATTTGAACGGCTTGGAGAACAGACCTGCACGTTCAAACATGCTGTGGGAAATGTTATGGAGCTAGAAGAGTTATGCATTTCTAAGATAGGTGTCAGATTCCAAAGCTGACTGCCGAGCGGATTTCCTGCAAGAAATAAACCCAAGGCTAACTGAGATTGATTGCATCATGTCACACCTTTACTCCTCTTTATTTCACTTGTACAATGAATCGCTACACAGGCAGGGTGAACACTCACAGCACCTCTGTGCATACCTAATAGAGGACCTAAATGCAGGGTACCAGTCAGGCAGGTTGATGAAGAAGAAAACAAGCTTTAATAACAAAAGCTGAATCCCCAAAGACAAGAAACACTGGTAAAGTCAACAGTGAAACAAGAGGACACACAAGGAAAGGAGGGTGGAAACGAAGGACAAGTGGAACACATCGGGGCGGGGCAAACAATCACAAAGGCGGGAAAACACACAAGGCAGGAAGTAAAACAGGACATATGAGAAGAGCCTGTCACTCCGCAATGTGAGTCGTGTGCAGATGTGAGCATGCTCAGATTTAAACGGTTTACGGCATAACGTGTCATACTGAAATTTGTGAAATCCATGAAATAATAAACTTACTCATTACAAACAATAACAGAAGATGGGAATCATTTCAAAAACATTTTAGCTATGTATGATTGTTCGATTGCTAACTCAAAACACCATTCAACTGACAGCCATTGATGTGTTTGATTGCTAGCTTCTAGCTAAGCTAGCAGTCATTTGAGAAACGTTTTAGCTATCTATGGTTGTTTGATTGCTAACGTTAGCTCAAAACACCATTCAACTGACAGCCATTGATGTGTTTGATTCTAACTTGTAGCCAGCAGTGAACCAACTTCGTTATGGGTCCATTTTTACTGTATTGACATTACAGAAGTCTCTCGTTAGCATCTTATATGCTACTCGCCAAAGTGACACATGCGTGTGTAACCTCTGTGATGTCTCCTATCCCCAAGTGAATCTCTTGGAGCCCGTCAAGTTGTGGTAACAGCAGGTTTATTCCTCATCTGCATACAAAGGACAATCGTGTGGAATTGTCATCTCGTGTGGACAAACAGCGCATGCTCTGCCTAGGGGTAAATCCTCCGTTGCTCTGAGGATTACCACACCATGTACTACTCTTAAAACTCTGACACAATGATCGTATAGTGGATTTAAGTTCATAAACTAAAATAAATGAAACAATAAATTGTCCCTCTTATTTTTGGAATGAAGAAATAACATTTAACAATGTTATAACACAAAATTCCCTACAGTTACCTTTTACATTTTTCCAATTAATGTTAACAATTAAATGAAAACAATTATGCAACGCAATTACATTTAACACACAGGAGGCAAATAAACTGTAGAAAATACCTCAATCTTAAGTTTCAATATTACAAGAACATACGGTAACATACCTGCATACAAAGGACAATCGTGTGGAATTGTCATCTCGTGTGGACAAACAGCGCATGCTCTGCCTGGAAAGACGGCATCATGTTAAAGTTAGCTAGCTATACTAGAAAGATTTTCTACTGGCTATAAAACACATAAATGGATGGTTAACTTCATAAAAACATGGCGAAATTAAATAGACACACATAATATTCTCCCAATTACATTTAGCTGAACTTTTACGTGCTTTTCAACTAAGTTAGTATTGTTTAGTCCACAGAGATTCACAGACACGTTACCTAGGGGTAAATCCTCCGTTGCTCTGAGGATTACCCATAATCCTTTGTCACTAATAGCGTACGCTGCAGGTACAACTTTAAAATAGCAGGTGGCACCGTAGTCCCATTTAGTAGGATTTAACCTGAACCTTTTTAACTATGTTACACGTGACTCAAATCTGCACTCAACTCACATCGGGGAGTGACAGGTCTTACAAAATAAAACAGGAAACTAAACCGCGGACCATGACACCTTTTGTTGTGGGTCTGCTGTCTTCTGTGTTGTTTTCCCCTGTTTGTCTGTCTGTGTGTTTTGTCATCCACTAGAGGGCGCTCCTACAAAGATCCAGATAGAGGCGTGTCCACTCATCCCCCCTCCGTCTTGCTGCACGGGTGAGCCTTATCATCATCATCATTATTACCTTATCCATATTTAAACCTGGGCTGACTACCTCTTCAGCGCCAGTTCGTTACCAACATTCCCGTGGTAACGGGTCCAGTACTAAGCTCGTTTTTTCCAATACCTTGCTCTGTACTTACCATGTGTTTCTGCCACAGCTTTCGTGTCCCGTCTCGTCTTCTGTGCTGCTTCACCAGATGCTCATTTTGGATCTCCATCAATTCCCACATCACCTCCCATGTCAAGAATGTTGTTTGTTTATGCTGAAGTCCTCAGTATTAAAACCTGTTCTTTTATCTTACCCTCTCTCGTGGTCGTTCTGTGTTCGGGTCCAACACAAACCCTTAACAGAACGAACTGGCCAACGCCTACGACATGTAAGCAGTTGCAGCGTTTTTTGGGTTTTGCTAATTTTTATCGGAGGTTTATCCAGGATTTTAGCCGGGTGGTGGCCCCCCTCACTAAACTCACTTCCCCCAAGGTCCCTTTTCGCTGGTCTCCAGCTGCGGACCTGGCTATGTCCGCACTAAAACTATTGTTTACCTCTCCTCCTGTGCTTAAGCACCCAGACTGTGACCTCCAGTTCATTGTGGAGGTGGACGCTTCTTCTTCTGGGCTGGGGGGCGGTTCTTTCTCAATGCTCCACCACGGACCAGACTCTCCACCCGTGTGCCTTCATGTCTAAGAAACTGTCCCCAGTGGAGCAGAACTACGACGTGGGTAACCGGGAGTTGCTGGCCGTTAAGCTGACACTGGACAAGTGATTGGCTGGAGGGAGTTACGCAGCTGTTCGTGGTTTGGACTGACCACTAAAACCTGGCCTACATACAGTCTACCAAGAGGCTTAACTCACGTCAAGCCAGGTGGTCCCTGTTCTTCGGCAGGTTTGATTTTACACTCGCCTATCGTCCAGGCTCGAGGAACGTCAAGCCGGATGCTCTGTCACGTCAGTTTGACTGCACGAAGATTTTTGGAGCCTGAGTCAGTGCTCCCATCCTTCCGTGTGGTGGCTGCTGTCAGTTGGGAAATCGAGTCGCTGATTAAGGCTGCTCAGACCACGGATCCTGGTCCCAGAGACGGCCCTCCCGACCGACTCTTCGTCCTACCACCTGTGCGGTCTCAGGTGTTACAGTGGGTTCACACCTCACGCTTTTCCTGCCACCCTGGAGTTCGACGCACGTTAACTCTGTTGAGGCGTCACTTCTGGTCGCCGTCTGCGGAGGCTGATGTTTGGGCCTACGTCGCAGCCTGTTCGATCTGCGCTTGGGATAAGGCCTCCCAATGACAGCCTGCTGGGCTGCTTCAACCGCTCCCGGTCCCCAGCCGCCCATGGTCCCACGTGGCATTGGATTTTGTCACGGGCTTGCCTCTGTCTGAAGGTAATGACACAATACTTACCATCGTGGACAGATTCTCTAAATCTGTTCACTATATTGCATTACCGAAATTACCCACGGCCAGTGAAACGGCTGGCTTCTTGGTCCAGCATGTATTCTGTCCCATGGAATACCTGTGGATATCGTTTCTGATAGAGGCACACAGTTCATTTCATGTGTCTGGAAAGATTTCTTTTCCTCCCTAGGTGCTACCGTCAGCCTATCTTCTGGGTTCCACCCGCAGTCCAACGGCCAGATGGAGATGGCTAACCAGAACTTGGAAGCCACGCTCCGCTGTGTGGCCGCTCAGGATCCGACCACCTGGGCGTCTCACCTGACATGGGTGGAATATGCCCACAATTCCCTCACTACCTCGGCCACCGGTCTCTCCCCCTTTGAGGTGGCTCTGGGTTATCAACTGCCTTTATTCCCGACCCAGGAGAAGGAACTGGCGGTACCTTCCGTGCAGGAGCACCTTCGTCGCTGCCACCGGGTTTGGACCGAGGCACGTGAGGCCCTTCTGTGGACTACTGAGCAGATTAAGACTGTGGCAGAAAGGCACAGGATTCCTGCTCCCCAGTTCCAGGTCAGGAGGTCTGGCTGTCATCACAGAATGTGCCCCTTCGGACTGAGTCACGAAAACTCTCACCTGGATTCTTGGGACCGTTTGTCATCGAGTCCATCATTAGCCCCACGGCCATTAGGCTGAAGCTGCCTGCGGCTATGAGGATTCACCCGACGTTCCATGTGTCCCAGGTGAAGTAGACCCCCCATAACAGCTAAAGATGTATTATGATGTTTAGATAAAGGACATATAACTCCACAATAACTTGTTGTGTTGTGTGTTGTCTGAAGGAAGCTTTGTGAACCAGTGTCTTTATTTTCTGATCCCACTAGATGGCGCTCTCTGTTCAGCAATTGGTTGAGAATATAGTGAATTTCTCTTAAAACCAAGAGCGCCATCTAATGGGCTCAAAAAAAAAAGACACTGGTTCACGAAGCTTCATTTGGCTATCACTACTCTCATTACACTTATTTTTATTATTCAAGGTGAAGGACAAATCAAACAAACAAACTGAGTTATCATTCATATAATTGATGTGACGACCTTATCACACTGTTGCTTATTTTCACACCCAGCAGTTACTTGGAGTCGGTAAAATAAAGATCACATCCCATGCTGTCTACATGCAACTGATGTCTTCCTTTATGTCTGAAAAAAGGTGGGGTTTTCTATTTTTTAGCAGCTTGTGGCCTAGCGGACTATGTATGGTTTTTCAGTAATTTACCTGTATGTCACATGTTCAAACTTTTAACTAAATACGTAAAAGTGAAATCCACTGTGGGATGAGCCTGCTGTCCACTAATGATAGCATTCACCACATTCCTCCCCCAGATGAGAGCAGATACTCAGACATCCACAGAAATGTCCTTCCTAGTCGTCCCTGGCCTCGGGCCCACTGGATTTGAGCCGAAACAAGCAGGAGAAGACAGGAAACTGACAGGATTACACTGACTGGGTCTGCGGGAACTGTGCAGGCACACAGATGTGTATACAGTTAGGGGTGTGCCCAGAGGAAGACCTGCAGGTTACTCATTTGTGCACAATAACTCCTGCTCTTGAACTAGTAAATTATGCTCTCGATTGAATTGTTTGTGCGCACGTATTACTTAATTCATGCTCTTGATTCAATGTGGTTTTTAGTGAAGATTTTAAATCATATGGCTTTTGATCTAGTAGCATTTACCTGAGGGGGAGAATAAAAACACAGTGGACACACAGCTTTTCAGTGCTACTGCTGGATAAACTGATCTCAAAGTTTAAGCGTGACTTAAGTCACGGAACCAAATTAGGCCATAGCACCATCATCAGAAAGGGGACACTTCCAATGGTCCATAACCAACTGTGGCTTCTGAGGGACTGCCCCACCCTTCAATTCTCAATAATAAAACTTAACATGAAAGATAACATATTTGAAGGTATTGCCTGGGATTAGTTGTCTGACTTTCCATTTTATTGGGGAAATATAACATAATAATACAATAATAAAGTTCACTCTCTTAGTGCTTGTGTTGTCTACATATATTTGGGTACCAACCCACAAACTGTGAAATGAGACAACCCAGTCCATTTTTTGTGGGTGGTCTATTATAGAAACGCTGGGAACATTTTTAGGTCTGCCCAAATGACCGATGAGTGACCCTGAGCACAGTTCCACCTGAGAACCTCCTCATATATGTATTAACTACACTTTTCCCTAATTAGAATAATCTTGCAGTGTTTTTAATAACAATGGGACTTTGATGTTTTTTATAGCAAGGAAACTTGAGGAATGCTGGTGGTATTTGTGCGCTCATTCTGCAAATTAATTGCTCTTTGATGGCTTTATTTAAAGGTGACTATTCCAGCAGAGTGTAAAAAGCAATGTTTAGTTAACATAAAAAAGTAAAAAAAAAAACTTATTATGCTGAAAAAAAAACATAAGAAGTGTTATTGCTTAGCTTTTTTCTTTTCTTTTTTGCAATATGTAAACAGCAATGCAATGTAATAGTTGGTTAAAAAAATATGGATGCATTTTTTTAATAAAATGTTAAGAAGTTCATTACAACACTTTTTGACTGTAAATGCAGAAGCTGCCAACTTGCTGTCAAATAAAATGTAGTGGAGAAAAAAGTACAAGTATAAGTAGCTTTAAAGTAGCTTAAAAACAAGTACTAAAGTACAAGAAGATATAGGAGGAAGTTGGATGTTGGATAGCCTAATACCTTGTTGTCATGCTTACACAACATTGCTGTTGTTTGTCACTGATCCACTTGATTTATAAGAGGGTTTTTTATCCTCCTTTCTAATGGCTGACGGGTGTGCGTTCAAGAACTTCAGTGAAGTATAAAAGCACATATAAAAAACAACCAAAGACAGGAAAACATTTGTGTTACAGGAACGTTTTGAGAGATATTGATTTTCTATTGTGTTTATTCAGCTACAAAACTACATGTTGTGAATGATTTCTGTCTTCCGCCATGAAAATTAACGTTGTCGGCAGGATTCGAACCTGCGCGGGGAGACCCCAATGGATTTCTAGTCCATCGCCTTAACCACTCGGCCACGACAACCTGACGTCACACTTTGGAACACCCATGATACATATAGTAGTGAGTAGATAGATATTGACACACTTGTTTCTAATCAATCCACTCACTTTACCTCTGAAGCCAGTAGAAGGGAGCTTCTGCTTGGGTTCCATCCGTGTTGCGGTGGGCACAGCACCATCTAGTGGCAGTGGATACCTGTTAATTTCCATTCATTTCCATTTCTCTTTGCACTTCTAAGTCATTGGAAAGTTAAAAAGTCGGCTAACGGTAGGCTACTACAGCGAGACGTTAAAACAATGTGTCAAAATAGTAAATAACGACTATAGACAAAAATGTCATGAATACAATTTATGTGTGGATTTAGAAACTGAGTTAAACACATATTTAAATGGATATAAAGTTACAGTGGTAGAGGTGGTCTTCTGATCCTTAATATACATTAAAATAGCAAAGCTGTGAAAATATTCCATTAAAAGTAAATTGATGCATTAAAAATGTTAAAGTTAAAGTACCTAAAGATTATTAGCTAAATGTAGTTAATGTAGACTTCAGAAAAAAATACTCAGTGCAGAAATGGCTTATGTGAATGTTGTTTCGTTTTGAAATTCATTTGGCTGATGCATTAATGTGGGAGAATTTTACTGTTGTAGTTGGTCAAGCCAAATGTGTTGGTTAGTTTAATCTATACAAGCATCACCTTCTGCAAGTTTTATCATCGGATATATAGCGATAAACATAGTTATTTTCACGGCTGTCAAAAAATGTAATTCAAGTACAGCAAAAGTACATTCCCCCTTGTAATGTAGTGGAGTAAAAGGATAAAGTGGACAAAATGGAAATACTCAAGTTACATAAAATTACTTCAAAACTGTACTTTGGCAAAAGAAACAACAGATGCTCTTTCTTTATCTCTTCAACCACAATGCAAGTGTTTTGATTTTCATTTAAGAATTGGCATTTACTGTGTA
Organism: Percina caprodes; assembly: GCA_013375575.1. NCBI lineage: Eukaryota > Metazoa > Chordata > Actinopteri > Perciformes > Percidae > Percina > Percina caprodes. Next base: position 68,000 of record JABXJD010001726.1, read on the forward strand.
TGATTGATGCCATTATTCTGAACACAACTGTATATATATATATATATATATATATATATATATATATATATATATATATATATATATATATATATATATACAGTTGTGTTGTATATATACAGTTGTGTATATATACACAACTGTATATATATATATATATATATATATATATATATATATATATATATATATATATATATATATATATATATATATATATATATATACAGTTGTGTTCAGAATAATGGCGTGTTTAAAATGAATAATGCTCAAAATCCTTAGAATATTTTTTTAATTCCATAATATCAATGCATTGGGAACACTGCACATTCAATCCAAATCAAAACATGACCAAAATTGATAGTTTGTGTTCTCCCTTTACAGAAAGTGAAGAAAAAATGAATATTAGGCATAGCAGCATTTGCATTTTTCTTACAAACTAATGAATATTAGTTTGAAACTTGCACTAATATTTAGTTGCATAACCATTATTTCTGAGAACTGCTTCACATCTGTGTTGCATGGCGTCACCTGTGATCAGGTATTCCAGCCCAGGACCATTGAACTACATCCCACAAGTCCTCTGCATTACTGGGTTTGGCCTCAGAAACAGCATTTTTGATGTCACCCCACAAGTGTCCTATAGGACTGAGGTCCGGGGTTGGGCCGCCACTCCTTAACATCAATCTGGTTCATCTGGAACCAAGACTTTCGCTTACTGGTGTTTTTGGGTCATTGTCTTGTTGAAAGACCCTTTTCAAAGGCAGTTCCTCTTCAGCAAGGCAACATGACCTCTTCAAGTATTTTGATGTGTTGAAACTGATCCATGATCCCTGGTATGTGATGAATAGGCCCAAGACCACAGTATGAGAAACATCCCATAACCACCATGCCTTACTGTCTTCACAGTGTACTGTGGCTTTAATTCAGTGCAGGGGGGTCGTCGGACAAACTGTCTGCGCCCCAAGACCCGAAAAGAACAACTTTGCTCTCATCAGTCCACAGACCGTTGCTCCATTTCTCCTTTGGCCAGTCAATGTGTCCTTTGGCAAATTTCAACCTATTCAATTTGTTGTGCCTTTTCCATTTTGGCTATTCTTTGATCCATTCGAATGGTTTTTGGATGCTATTTTAAGGTATTTGAAATCATTTTGGCTGAGCAGCCTATACTTTTCTGCACTTCTTTATATGTTTTCTCCAATCAACTTTTTAATCAAAGTTCGCTGTTCCTCAGAGCAATGGCTAGAACGACCCATTTTGCTGAGTATTTCAGTGTGAAATGCGCTATAACCAGCAAGCACAACCTTTGCTTCCTTCCTTCCTTAAATATGGGCCATAACTGACACCTGTTTCTTCACAGAATCCATCACCTCACTAATTGAACTCAACACTGCTATTATTTTGAACATGCCCCGTTCAAAACAGATTCAGTTACACAGAATGAGCAGCATGCATGGCCTGACTGTTGGGTCTGTTGGTTTTCTATGACTCTACAACACTTAATAGTAAATTATTTGCCATGTGGAAATATCACTTTCTACAAAAAAATATAATTTGAGGTTAGTGATGTTGGACTGCTATTATTTTGAACACAACTGTACATCTCTCTCACGGTATTTAGAACTTCTCTGTATGTTAGAGAACAACATGACTGTGACAATAATTAATACTAACTAGCCTCCATGTTATTTCTTAGTCATTGTAAAATAAATTTGCTACACCATGAACAAAGAGCGACACAGTTTGTTACATTTTGTGATATAAATTATTTATTTACATTTACAGAAAAAGGACCCCATCAAGACAACGTAGTAATAACTATTGGAAATAGAACCCAAGATACAGAAGCTGACGTCATCGTCACAACCGAACAGAGAGCTCTATAATAACATTGTGCCCTCTGTCAAAGGTTTCCTATAACACAAGGTGCAAGGCATCACGTGTAGCCCCGACCCCCTCCCAGACCAGACAACACACACCTCATTTAAAGCCTGTTACCCCGCATTGCTTTAACCTCTCTAAAAGCACAGACGGCTAGGCCATCTCTACCAAAGCTCACACATCTAATACATATTCACACACACTCATACACTCACATTCAATGTCCTCAATGCCCCCCCTCCCCCGTCTGCATCTGGCAGCGGTGGGGACTGATGTCAACATTACCCCATGTGTGAGTCTCATCACTGACTGGGGTGTCAGCTCTGTCTTTGCCATGCCACCATCCTCCCTGGGCATCCTTACAGTTCTTACTGGGAGAGAGGGGCGAGGACTGAGGGGAAGCAGATCCTAATTTTTCGGGGTTGGCCTACATGGGGGAACATCTAACGCCACAGCGCTCCGTAAAGTGGAGAGGGACTTTGTCCGGTGTGTCTGGGCTCAGATAAGCCGAGTGGAGGCGCGCATGGTGTTCTCTGTACTGAAATGGACATTGTTCTGCTTCTGCCGGTTGATCCGGTTGGTCCGTGGGCACTTCCTGTGCAGGGAAGAAGAAGGAGAGGATTCATGTAGGGGTTAGCTATGGCACTTTGCAGCTGTGAAAGTTCATTCTGATGCAATGCTGATATTTTAATGGACCTTGGTAAGGTTCTCCTGCAATTATTTCTTAGAGGATAAGGTTGGAAATATATTTATTGTCAACAAATCTTATGAAAATACCAAAACCAACAATACATTGATTCTACTTCCACATCTTGTCTGTATAGCCAACGCCTGATATATCTTTTTTTTTGTGTCATAAAGCTCCAGTGTTGCTCATCAATGAGCCACACCATTGCTCTGGGTGACATGTTGCTTTATGAGCACTGTGTATTTTGGGTGCTGTAAATATTCACTAGTGGACCACATGTGTATTAGTTCACAGCTGAAAATAGTCCCCAAAAAACTGTCCAAAAGGTACTCTTTTTCAAGCAATGACATAGGTTTGTTTTGCGAAGTGGGGACAAACAAGGAAGCCAGATGTTCCCCAGCACACAAAAAAAACTATCAAATTATAAGGAAATTATTGGTTATTGTACATCCATGGAATACAAATGAAAAACCTTTGATGTAAATCTTTGTATTGTTAATGCACTGATCCTTTCTAACCCTCAAAAACGGACAAAAATGTGACATTTTTGTCACTTTTCAGCCTTTTTTTAAGTTTTCACTAACACCACCCTATTACCACTAGTTTTACACCACTTTTTTTAATTAATGGTCAATAACCCTCATTTTTATAGAATTATACCTAATATTTCAGTTAAAAAGCAGAAATTATGAATTATTTTGACTAATAGTTCAGAGGAACGTACAGATGAGTACCGACTCCAGAGGGGAGAAAATATCTCCCCTGAGCTTTCTGACCACGGTGGGAAATCTGTAGCAAGAAAAGTCAATGCTCTCCTTGATTTCATCTTGTTTATGGAGAGAAAAATGAGTAGGCTATGCTACCAAGCCACGGCCGAGGATGTGCGTCGCTGCAACATGTAGCTACATTTTGTGAGAGGTGCACGTCAGGCTACGGGATAGGGTCAGTATCTGCATGTACCTACGTACGTAACCACTCCGTTGATTTATCGCAGAAGCATACATTAGCCTTTATTTCTTGCAGTCTTCCTTTTAGCATGCACACGCTCAACAACCTCCCCCAATAAGACAGGCCAACCTGTATGTAGCCTGAGAGGCTGAACCCAAAACTCACTGCAACACTCAGTCATGCAGCTAACTGCTTTGAAGACAAAGGAATCACTTAAGTTTTAAAAGCCATTGAAGCACTGTTAGTTTTGGTCTACAGTAGGAGAATACAGAATCGTGTGGTAACAACATGATATCTTGCACTGAGGTCCTTTGGAGCAGACCATTTCCAATTGAATGACAGAATATTATATACAGGTGGAAAAGTATAGAGATGACCTTTCCCACTCTTACCTGTTTGTCCTTTAAGTGAATGGCAAGTCTTTATAAGACGTGGGAATTACAAAAATATTCCAATAACATTCATAAACCAGGACAATACATGAACTACAGCTCAGTCTGCCCAACGGAGAAAGGACATTGATGGGAGTGAGTCACTAGGCACTGAAATATACAGTATGTGTGTCATTCATTCAGTTACACATTTGTTCATCCACTAGACTCCACGGTAACAAGTGGACATTTACAAGGATGTGTATATTTCTATATTTTTTGCCTTAAATGCATATTGCTGAGCAGCAGGAAACATTATTGGTAAGGCAGCTGTATTCAGTGTTATAATTCTCTCTTTCCTTCTTTATCTTCTCCCCTCACCCTCTCATCTTGTCTTTTTACGACTGCTCGCTCTCTCATTTTGTCCCTCCTCCTCACTCCTTTTGCCCAGAGTCTCTTTTGCCAAAACTCTTTTAAAACCTTTTATTAAATGTCATAAATTGCTCAGGTCAGCCGGAGGCAGACAAGCCCAGGCTATACATATGTGTGGGTATGTGGGTCTTTACTGTGAATACAAAATGTCTGTTCAAACACAAGTGCGCTTGCCTACACAGATATCTATGTGTATCTGTGCTTGTACATATACTGTACGCTGAATATTTTCTGATGTCTCTGTGTCCACAGGGGATGTGACAGTACTTTCTCTCTGTGGTGGAAGCAAGGTGATATTTCAGCTGTTTCCTCCAGTTTCAGGAGCTTCACAGCACCCCTGTCTGACTCCCAAATACAGACAGCATGGAAAATACTGCTGCCAGGTTCATTACGAAGCTATGTTTGAATGTGTGTGTGTGTGTGTGTATAGGGCAATGCTCACCTGGTAATGCAGAGCACCACCACGCAGATGATGACCACCTGGAGTGCTCCAATGATAGAGGCGATGAGGACATAGTGCAGTTTGCCAGAGCCTGGCACCACATAGAGCACGTTGTACTCTTTGATGTCACACTGGGGGCCTCTGAAACCCGAGTGACAGCTGAGAACACACACACACACACACACACACACACACACACACACACACACACACACACACACACACACACACACACACACAGAGAGACAAGTCATTTATTTGCACTGACACACAGGTTAATTAATCCAGTTTTTCTAATTGAGACACCAGAACCAGCTTGGTAAAGACGTTGTGGTGGGACAATGCATTCGTGTGACAGTCTAGTGACTGTGCTTTTTCTTTGCTGTGACAGTTTAGTTGACATGACTGATACGGCTCGCAGGTGAAGGAGGGCGAGAGTGTAAGTATGCTCACACCAAGCATCTGAAATCATCATCGTTTTCTCGTTGTTTTGGGCCACTGGCCACACTAAAGCTGGAAGTGTAGTAGTGTCAGATCAACAGACGCCCTACGGCAGGGCGTCGGACTGAAGCGGGAAAAAAGTACCGAGTACCCAGGGCCCTCATGTGAGGAGGGCCTAAAAGATGCTACAAGTAAAGCTGTGGATGTGGGGAGGGCCCAGAGAGAATGCCTTTCTACAGGGCTTAGAATTTTGTGCTACGCACAATTAAACACGTGCTAATTAAACCAATGTATAAGTGCCAAAACCTGCAGTTCATCCAGTGACCACTTGAGGCTGGCTCCAAACGGGAGTTAATCCCAATTAGTTTATATTAGTGATGGCCAAATGAAGCTTTGTGAACCAGTGTCTTTATTTTCTGAGCCCACTAGATGGCGCTCTTGGTTTTAAGAGAAAGGCCTAAGGCATTGCAATTCAGTGTATTCTCAACCAATTGTTGAACAGAGCGCCATCTAGTGGGCTCAGAAGATAAAGACACTGGTTCACAAAGCTTCATTCAGCCATCACTAGTCTATATCCTCTATATCCTTCGCATTCCACTTCTGGGATTGCTCTGGTGCTGCAGGAAATTCTGCATGTACTATCTGTTTCCTTCCGTTTTTGTGGTGTTGGAATTTTAAATTTGGTGGATTTCTGAGGACTACGAGGCTGCTCCTCAGATCTCTGCAAGGTGAACTGAGACAGCTAGCTGAATGAAGCTTTGTGAACCAGTGTCTTTATGTTCTGAGCCCACTAGATGGCGCTCTGTTCAATAATTGGTTGAGAATATAGAGAATTGCAATGCCTTAGGTCTCTTAAAACCAAATCACTACTAGCTAGACTATCTGTCCAGTTTTCTCTTGCATAACCATTTTGCAGCAACTCTGCCATGACGATTCTGATTGGTTTAAAGAAACACCATTAAAGCAAAGCACGTTTTCCTCCCATCCCCAAATGCTGTGTGGACTAGCCAGACCTTCAGCGCGCATTGGAGGACGGTCTGGGAATGCAAGACTTATTCCCATAGACCCCTTTATTAAGGTATAGGTTTATGGTCACTGTGGTGTTCCCGGCCCGAGGTGCGTGAGCCAGCTGTCCACACACACACATACACACACACTGAAAGAAAATGAGAGATAGACTAATGGAGATGATCTTTGTCCTCAAAGAGGAGCTAAAATGGTCCCTCTTTTAATTTCTCTTTCTTTCTCCATCTCTTCTTCTTTACCTGCTTTTTCCTGTATCTGGGGAGGTTGTTACCCACCAACACCTGCATATCCTTGTCACGCACGCACGCACCCACACACACACACACACACACACACACACACACACACACACACACACACACACACACACACACACACACACACACACACAGACTCATTAGGACACAACCTCAGATTACTGAGACCAGTAGGGGGCAGCATAGATCTTTCACACTACCTCTCTGCTAAGTACTGCTCTGTATGCATGAAGAATGTCTGGCTGGGTGAGCTGGGACGAGTGAGGTTAGAGAGAAAGAGAGCGATAGAGGGAACGAGAGATATCAAGACCCCCTGGCTGCCACACTATCAGGCCGTAAAAGATGGCAGACTTGAGCGGCACACACATGTAAATTCACTGTATGTGTGAGTGTGTGTGTGTGTGTGTGTGTGTGTGTGTGTGTGTGTGTGTGTGTGTGTGTGTGTGTGTGGGTGTGTGAGTGGTGTAACATCATTCCTCTTTGTGCCTTTATTTAAATGCAGTCCGTGCTGCCTGTGTTCAAGTGTATTTTGTGTGCTTATGTGAACAGTTATGCACATTGTATGTGTTCTGTCAGTTGCAGCTGTGAGACTACTTTCTGTAAGTGTATGTGTGTGTGTGTGTGTTTGTGTGTGTGTGTGTGTGTCTGTGTCTGTGTGTGTATACCTGCAGGAGGGCTGGGCCAGGATACTGGGGAACTGACACTCTCCGTGGATGCAGTAGTTTTTGTAGTGGTCTGGACAGGGGATGTACAGGCCGCGGGCCAGCTCGTTCCTCGGGTCCTCTTTTTCCTCTACTGCGTAAACACAAACACACAATCCATGAATACTAAAAGCACATGTGCTTGTGGCTGCCTGTGAACATACATTACTGTACTGTACTGTACAAGAGCGACACGAGAGAGGAAGAGATCAATAATTAAAGGGACAGAAATGGTTGAAGAGAGAGAAAAGTCTCACCGAAAGCCAAATAGAAATGAACACAACCAAGTCAGGACTAATGCATCTTT
>JABXJD010001065.1:0-20000 GCA_013375575.1 Percina caprodes
CACTTTATCTGTTAATGTTGTGATAGTGCATTAGTTGTATTAACATTATTGTATGAATTAATTTTATTATTAGAATGATTTGTTTATGTAGTCCATCTTGAACAAGTATAACAAATGCACTGTTTGAGTTTTGCAGAAATTGTTTTTTGCATGCTGTAAAACAAAAAATTAAAAAAATGTTTTTGGACCATGATGACTGGGTAAAAACATGGTAACCATCATACTGATGAAATATAGATAATCATAATTTAAGGAGGGCAAATATGATTTTCAATATGTTTGGGTAGCAGTCACTGATGCCAGATGTATACATAGTATATACAGTATACAGTATATATATATATTAAATACAGGTTCCTAGTATAAGTATGTGTGTATTATCACTACAGACACAAAAGTTACTGCAAAGTTAATAAAACAAATTAAAATTAGGCTAAGTGATGAGCAAAAGAAAGAACTACAGAATAAAAAAAACTTTCAATGAGCATTGACAGGATGAGAAGGTAGCGTTATGTAGACGTAGGGAAATTAAGACCTGTTTAAAATAATTTAGTAATTTAAAAAATGTAAGACCTAGAACACTTTAAGACTTTTTAAGCCTAAAATTTTGATTTTGAACTTTTAGACTTTTATGACCCACGGAAACCCTGGCTATGGTGTGAGAGTCCGTACAGGAAACAGGAAACATCACTGCCTCCATCGCTGCCACAGGTGAGTTTCAAATCACAAGGGTAAAATAAATAAATGAATAAATCACTGCAAAACCCTGCTGCAAATCGCCAGATCGCTCTTTTGATTGATATTAATGTTAGTTTTTACACCGTGCTTGCTTTAAGTCAACATTTCTGCTAGGAAAAAGGACTGAGTTGATCATTTTCTTATATTAAAATGACGTTCCATCCTTCCAGCCTTCCATATATTCTGCACAACCCACAAAAAAAACAGATCCAAGGCAGCAGGGCTAAAAGAGAGAAAGAAACATAAAGATAATGGTATCCATTCACAACAAACATGCAGGAATATTGTCTTAAAACTTATTTTTATGTTTGTAGGTGATACTGTGCAGAAAGCAGGTTTAGTGAAAACTCAGTGCTGGTTGACTCTCTGGGTTTTGGGTTTCACAAAGACAGTTCAGCCAAAACTCTGAGTCTGTTCCTATAAGCGTACTCAACAACGGTCTACCCTGCTCGCTAGCAGGTTTTCTTCACCTGAGTTTATTTCCCCTTATAACCGTAGATTAACGTAGTTAAAATTCTCCCATGTGTTAAAAGACAATGACTTTTTCATGAAGAGATATCCTACAAACGCAGGACAGTACTAAATATTGGTCATAAAGGGAAACAAGTCAAATCATCCACCTCAAACCACTCCCTTTGACCCTCATGTTGCCCTTGTGTTGTCTTCATGTTGTCCTCATGTTGTCTTCATGTTGCCTTCATGTTGTCCTCATGTTGTCCTCATGTTGTCTTCATGTTGTCCTCATGTTGCCTTCATGTTGTCCTCATGTTGTCCTCATGTTGTCTTCATGTTGTCCTCATGTTGTCTTCATGTTGCCTTCATGTTGTCCTCATGTTGTCTTCATGTTGCCCTCATGTTGTCCTCATGTTGTCCCCATGTTGTCCCCATGTTGCCCTCATGTTGTCCTCATGTTGTCCTCATGTTGTCCTATATCAATGTTCTTTTTAATTCCCCAAAATAACATGATTGATTCCACCAACGCTCTTTGCCAAGTACAAATCTCTACTTTCATTAATTTTGGGGCGTCTTATTCAATTTTATAGCATTTGAAACCAAATTGAAGTGTTTTTGAAATAGTATTGAGAGTAAAAGTTGACATATTCCAGTCTGTGATTATCATCAGCATCCATTCCTTTAATTTCAGTCTCAATAATTCCTAATTTCTGCTTTTCTAACTCAAACATTAGGTATAATTTCCTATAAATGAGGTTTATTGACCATAAATTCCAAAAATAATGTAAAACTAAAGTTAATAAGTGTTGAACATTAAAATAATTTTCAATAATTGAAAAAAGCGTCAAGTGTTGAAAAAGGGGCATAAACATAAGAAAAACTTAAAAACATTGATATAAAGCATCAACAAAAGAGTTGATTTTCAATTTTGACAGGAAGACAACACGAGGGTTAATTGAGTTAATCCTCATCCTGACGTGTAGCTCTGTTGCTAACTGCTGACTTGTATTTGCCAGTTGACCCAATATAGTCCCATAACGTGCTATAATGGAAAATATTCCACAAAATAATTTTAACAATTGTTTTCCATTAATATTGCTTCTGGACATTAGTACGCCGTCTGTGCCTTACATAATGTTAGTCGGAGATCTGAGCCTGTAGTTTTAACGTTGCACTCGGAGCAATAGGGAACACACAGTGGTGCTGCGACTGAGGTTGAATTCTGTGCATTTTTATTTTTGTATTTCATCTTTTGCAGATTTGGACCTGAGTGAACTTCCAGAGCAGAAGACATAGACCTACACTCTTACTGCACTGACACTGAGCCTTACAGATTTTCTGATTATTAGAACTAGTCAGAGGATTGGTCTTGGTCATCTTGATTGTAAATTTAGGACTTCAAAATGTTTAACGTGTTTTCAAAAAGCCCCAAACGGCTTGCTGATGCTTATAAAGAAAAAAGCACATTGCTAAAACCCAAGACAGGGCCCCTCCCTGTTTATGTAGTTCCCCTGAAAGAAGAAGAAATCAATGTCAATGGGTGCAAGCGATACAGATTTGGTAAAGAGTCACAGCTAAAACCTAACCGCACCATAATGGTTCTCGGAGCCACTGGGGCTGGGAAGTCAACTCTCATCAACGGGATGATCAATTACATTCTGGGTGTCAAATGGGAGGATCCCTATCGGTTTAAGCTAGTTAATGAGGGTCAGTTGAAATCCCAATCTGAAAGTCAGACCTCTGAAGTCACTGTGTACAAACTCAACTATCAGGAAGGCTTTGAAATAGACTGCTCACTGACCATCATTGACACTCCAGGCTTTGGAGATACAAGAGGCATAGAAAGAGACCAGATGATCACAGAACAGCTACGCAACCTCTTCTCTGCTGATTGTGGGGTCAGTGAAATTGACGCTGTGTGTTTTGTAGCTCAGGCTGCTTTAGCACGACTCACACCATCACAGAAATATGTGTTTGATTCTGTGCTGGCGATCTTTGGTAAAGATGTGGCTGAAAACATCCGGGTTCTGGTGACATTTGCAGACGGGCAGCAACCACCAGTTCTAGAGGCCATCAATGCTTCAGGTGTCCCATGTCCTAAAACAAAAAACGGGCTGCCAGTTCACTTCAAATTCAATAATTCAGCATTGTTTGCAGACAACAAATCATCTGCAGCAGGGAGTATGAGTGAGGATGAAGAAGAGGAAGGAGGCTTTGATAAGATGTTTTGGAACATGGGAACAAAAAGCATGAAAAGGTTCTTTGTTGCTTTGAATATCATAGAAACCAAAAGCTTAAAAATGACAAAAGAGGTCCTCAGAGAAAGAAAGAAGCTTGAGAATTCAGTTGAAAATATCCAGAAGCAGGTTAAGGTTGGGTTAGCCAAGCTTGAGGAGATAAAAGAGACAACTGGAAAACTAAAAGAGCACGAGGGAGAGATCAGCAGAAATGAGAACTTTGAGTTTTATGTCAACATCAAAAAGCCGGTTCAAATAAATATTTCCGGATCTGGAGAATACATCACTAACTGTCAGCAGTGCCAAGTCACCTGTCACCATCCCTGTGGAATACCAAATGATAAAGATAAAGCAAGCTGTTGTGCAATGGGACCAAATGGATACTGTACAGAGTGTCCAAAGAAATGTCATTGGAACGTCCATTACAATCAGAAGTACAGATGGGACTATCAGGATGTTAAAGAAAAACGAACAGTGCAGGATCTGAAAGAAAAGTACCAGAATGCCACAAAGGCTAAAATAACTGTTGAGGAATTGGTTGATAAGCTGAAGGAGGACTATGATCGCGTGCAGGCTACCGTGGTGGAACTGATGGAGAAGTCTTCTCAGTGCTTAAACAGACTTAAAGAGATAGCACTGAAGCCAGATCCTCTCTCCACTACAGACTACATTGACATGCTTATTGAGGGAGAGAAAGCTGAGGCCAAGCCGGGCTGGAAGCAACGTGTTGAGTCCTTGATAAACATGAGAGATAAAGCAGAGTTATTGGCTAAAGCAGCCAGAGGAGAGCGACTCCTCCGTCGTCAGGAATCTCAAATCTAGGGAGAAATCAGGAAATGTGCCGACCGAGACCTGAACGCATCCCATCAAAACAAAGACGAGACCCATTCTGACGTGTGTATAAAAATAGACAAGACAGGATTGTGAGTGATACTGATCAAAAGCCCAGGCGGGACCAACACTTTCTAATGGCTAATTCCAAGAAATACCATGATATGACAATATAATTAAAAAAGAAAAAAAATGACCCATGCTTATGGGACCTTGAGTTTTTTTGTGCTCACAAAGTAATTGTTTAACTTTTTTTTAACTCACAAAAAGGTTAATTTCTTCTTTCTGTGTTTAAAAGTGCAGTCCTAGTGAAGCAGCATAGTGTGAAGCATAAAACTGACAAGAGTTCATGAAAATGTCAATGCTGTATATGACGAGTTTGCAATGACAACGTGGTGTTAAATGACGTGAAAAGCTTATATTCTACTGCGTGGACACGACACTCTGAACCGTGCACTGTGCTAATTGTTCACTTTCCAATTGCCATCACGTTGCCTGAGCTCTGATCAGAAAGCTACTGAAGGACATGCATGTGTTATTTTATTGTTAATTTTTTGTGTTGTAAAATGCAATATTGGTCAGCCAGACATTAAAGCCAAATACTCTTCCAAAGTACACTGACATACTTATTGAAAGAGAGACATCTGAGTTTAGTCACAAGACAAAAAGCAGAATGTGTCTTGTTACTAAACTAAACTGACTAAGGAAATCTCAAGCATGAATTTGTCCAAGATAAAATCTGGCAATTCTTTTGTAAAAACGTATTCCTGACATATCTGCATGTGCTGTTTCCCAAAAACGACCACATAGATGAACGTGTGACCACAACCTGAACACTGAAAATGTGGTGTTCATTTTTATATTTTATTATGATCATTTATATAATTCCTTAAATGTTTACATATATCTACACTGCACTTAGTTTACAGTATAGTTTACACTGTTTTAAAAAAGGATATTACCTTCTTCTAAAGTTACAAAGATTTTTTGTCTGCTCTTCAGTTTCCTTGAAATTTGAAAAATAGCTGTTTTTTTTACAAACGTGTATTGAATTGCATTTTATTGTCCTGTAGTAGCAAACTGGCTCCTACTGAATAATGGAGAAACTGTTAAATGATAAACAGATAAAATGTGTGTTGTATAAATTGTGTTTTAAGTGTTTCTGCTGTATCCTGATGTGTCAACGCTTCTAGGACCTTCCAAAATCAACCTTTACACAGTTTTGGGAACAACTTCAAATCACTGATCTTCATTTTCTCAAATAGTCCAACATCTTCTGGGCTAGACTGCTAGTCCGAGCAGTAAGTTACAACAACAACAACAACTTCATAAAATGAAATATCACAGATTGGAACAATTCTGATATTTACAGTCAAATCGATATGTGTGTTGTTTGTAACTGTCCGTGAATGTTATTACATTTTTGTTTCTGAAAATAAAAATAAAAATTTGATCACAAAAAGTCATTAACCTGGTTTGTCTGTAAATAATATACTATATATAAAATAAGCTGCAGAGTAGAGTGAAGCAGAACCCACCCTTCCTGTTTTTGAAAGTCACGTTCCTTTTGTATTTTAGGAGTTAGGGCTGTTAAGGACCACTTAAGAACTCCTTTCAGGGACTTCGGTGGCGCCATGTGGTAGGAGGCAGCGTGAAATTTAGCTCTTGGAAAAACCGATTAAAACAGCTCTTTAAGACTACTTTAAGAGCAGAAAGCTAACCACATTCATGAACATCTGAAAAAGAAAGTAAATTGGGAGAGATGGATAAAAAAACGAGGCTTAACAAGAAAGAACAAATACACACTGGATGTACCGACACAACATCGGGAACAGCACCGGGCAAAATGCAGACCGCAGGTGAACAAGACTCGGTAATACTGGCGGAGTTACGCAGGCTGAGACAAGAGCACACGGAAGCGGCTGGTGATAACAAAAAGGCCCTGGCTAGGCTAGAGACCAACATGAAGGAACTTATGGAAAGAACAACATCACTAGAGCAACAGGTGGGACATGTGGAAGAGAGGCTGGGGGACACGGAGGACAAGGCGGCGCGGCTGGAAAGAATGGCCGCCTTTCTCCTTCATCAGGAGGCAAAGCTGGCTGCAAAGTGTGAAGACTTGGAATCACGATCGGCGCAATAATGTGCGGATACATGGCATTCGGAAGGCTCTGAGAAAAACAACATGATAGGTTTCATAAGTGACTTTATTCACTCATCACTACAGATTCAGGCGACACGGACATCCGAATTGAAAGAGCGCACCGCTCGTTAATCGCCAAACCGAAAGCCAGTGATGCTCCCCGCGAGCAATAATTGTCCGCTTCTTGGGCGACGTATGAAAGAGCAAGTTATACAACAAGCATGGAAACAGAAGACTACATATGAGGGACAAACCATCTACTTCAATCAAGACTACACGACTGAAATACAAAAGAAGAGGAAACAGGTACGGGACATCATAAAAAAACTTAAAGAGAAGAATGTGAAGGCGCAGTCTCCATATCCCGCACAACTGAAAGTGTTCCTGGACTCTGGGATTAAGACGTTTGCTACACTCATGGAGGCTGCACCTATGCTGAAAGACATGGGGATCCACGTGGAGGAAGACGAGAGGGATAAACTACAGAGGATGATAATGAAAGACAGCTGGATCACAGTGACCGGGCAGAGGGGAAAGAAGAGGCAGTCACAAACCACAGAGGCGGATTTATAAGCAATCATCCAGCAATCATATGAGTATATGAATAAGAGAATTGGGGTAAGGACTAAAGGAAGAACAGAAACACATAAATAGACACAAATCCTGAAACGTATTTAAATAGCTGCTCAATATAACGCACATTGAATAATTACAGAGCTAGTTAGAGGTATTACTACCTAGATAACCACACATAAATATCGGTTAGGAAGAGCGAAATGGAGGCTCAGTTAGAGCAAGTAGCAACTTTACACACCACCTTTTGAAGTTGCAGGTGCACTTAGTGCTAGTTTCTCAGAGAGAATACGCCACATCTCTCTGAGGATGGGACTGTTGGAAGTCACACTTTGTTGTTATTGTATAATAGTTCTGAAGGAGATGCTTAATGTTGTCCTTTTTCGCTGTGTAGTTTTGTGCACAGTTGTTTTTTTTTATGAGAGGTATGGAGTTGATAGTTGCTGTCTCGAGCTGAACCTGACATGGACAGGCTGAAACTTGTGTCTTATAATGTCCACGGTTTGAACCATCCCATCAAGAGGAGGAAGATATTGAACCAACTTAAAAATTTACAATGTTCAATTGCTTTACTACAAGAAACTCATCTGGTGGAGGACGAATATAAAAAACTAAAAAGAGAATGGGTTAGTCAAGTATTTCATGCTTCATATGGCAAGAAAAGGGGCGTAGCTATACTGATCCATAAGTCCCTACCATTTTCTGTGGAATCAGTGATAAAGGATAACGTGGGAAGATATGTAATGGTTGTTGGTTCCATAGGAGATACGACCATATCAATACTAAACGTATATGCCCCGAATGAAGAAAATGAAACAGTCTTTGGAAATATAGCCAATATTATTTCAAGCAACGCAAAGGGGATGGTACTGATGGGGGGGGGACTTCAACACGGTACAAAATGGTAAATTAGACAGGCTACCACCAGAACAGGGACCACCTTCTAGAAAAAGCAGAGTATTGAATGATGTCATTAAAGAGTTAGGTCTTGTTGATCCATGGAGAAATGATAATCCTAGAGATAAGGATTTTACATTTTATTCAAACCCACACGGTAGTTACTCGAGGATAGATTTTTTTTGTGTATCACAGCAACATATACACAAAGTTGTGGAATGTGGTATAGAGACAATAACTATAAGTGACCACGCTCCCATCACCTTAACCGTAGCAACAGATAAAGAACCTTTTTTTAAATATTGGAGAATGAATGTATCAATCCTATCAGATGAAAAGGTAGTGAAGGAGATAAGAGAAAATCTAAAGGAATACCTGGAAATAAATGATAATGGTGAGGTATCACCAGCGACTCTATGGGATGGGGGCAAAGCAGTGATAAGGGGGAAAATCATAGAAATAACCTCAAGGCTAAGAAAAGATCGTCTAAAACAGCAGAGGGCGCTAGAGAGTAAAATCAGAGACCTAGAAATGGAACATAAAGGAAACCAACTAAGTCCATACTCCAAGAACTGAAAGAGAACAGACATAGATTAGATAAATTATTAACATTCAAAGCAGAAGGCGCTCTACGCTTTACAAATCAAAGATATTATGAGATGGGGAATAGAGCAAGTCGTCTTCTAGCATTCCAACTTCGAAAGGCTCAAGCAAATAGGATTATTTCAAAAATAAATCACCCCCCTTTCAAACAACCTGTGATAAGGCCATCAGAAATAGCCGAGGCTTTTGCAAAATATTATAAAGACCTGTATAACGACTTTGAGCTAGACTCCACAGAAAACAAGACTCAAGCATTTCTTCAAAGATTAAATCTACCATCACTATCGGCAGAAGAGGCATCTGAAATGATACAACCAATTACAGTACAGGAAATATCAGATACTATAAAAATCTCAAAAATAATAAATCGCGGTACAGATGGGTTTCGGGGAATTTTATAAAGTTCTTAAAAGGGAGATCACACCAGTACTACATAGAGTCTTTAATTACGCTTTGGCATCAGGTGACTCGCCAAAGACTTGGTCAGAGGCCATCATTTCAGTTCTACATAAGGAAGGCAAGGATCCAACTTCATGTGAGGGATATAGACCTATCAGCTTGCTCTGCAATGATTTGAAAATATTAACAAACATAATGGCACGGAGAATGCAGAAGCATATAACTAAACTGATCAAAGCAGATCAGACAGGCTTTATTCCTGGAAGGCAAGGTGCTAACAATATCAGGAGGACATTAAATCTTATCTCATGTGCCACAAACAGATCCCAGCCTGCCATGTTGCTTAGCTTAGATGCACAAAAAGCATTTGATAGGGTAAAATGGAGCTTCCTCTACCAAACATTAGCAAATTTCGGGTTTCATACAACCTTTATAGACTGGGTGAAAATGGTATACAAAAACCCCAAATCACGGATTAGAGTCAATGGGTGTTGCTCAGACTTTTTCCCACTTAAAAGAGGAGTCAGACAAGGAGACTGTCTGAGTCCTTTACTGTTTGCTGCAAGTATAGAACCACTGGCTGAGTCAATAAGACAGAATAAAGATATAAAGGGAATAAGCGATGAGGGGGGGTCAGAACACAAAATATCACTATTTGCAGACGATATATTAATGTATATAAGTGAGCCTTCCACCTCATTAACAGCCCTGGTGAATAACTTGAACGAGTATGGGGAGGTTTCAGGATATCTGACCAATGAGACTAAATCAGTAGCTATGATGCTCTCAGGTCAATGTTCGGCTGATTTAAAGGGGAAATTCAAGTTCAAATGGACCAATAAGGGGTTCAGATATCTGGGTATTATTATTACTTCCGATACGTCACATCTATTTGAAGCGAACTATGGGAAATTGATAACTGAAATTAAAAAAGATTTGACCAGGTGGGAGATTTTGCCTTTGACGCTGACGGGGAGGATAGAAACTGTGAGAATGAATGTATTACCAAGACTGTTGTTTTTGTTCCAGTCATTGCCTATTATGGTCTCAAACTCTACCTTTAAAATGTTAGACAAGATTATATCTAAATTTATTTGGAAAAAGAAAAAGGCTAGAATTAAATATAAGACACTTCTTTGTCCAAAAGAGAACGGAGGATTGAATTTACCCAATTTAAAGAATTACTACTGGGCTGCTCAACTCAGGGCTATAATTATGTGGATTACTAATGATGCAGATACATTGTGGGTGGGAATGGAACAAAATTCTATAAATGTACCTATAGAATCGCTTCCATTTTTGAGTGAAGTAACACTAAAGAGGCTGAAGGTGGGTAATGTCTGGATCAGGGAGACGATGAGAATATGGTCAAGGGTACGTAAGAAATTGCAACTGTCAAACTCCATTTGTAGAGCCACTCGAATTTCTATTAACCCTGATTTTTTGCCATCTATGATGGATGCAGGCTACAATAAATGGACGCGACAGGGGTTAAAATATGTTGCACAAATGTTTAGGGGACAAACCCTGAAGTCATTTCAGCAGCTAACACAAGAATTTAATTTACCAGCCCATGATTTCTATAAGTTTCTACAACTAAGACATTACCTCACGACACATAAGGAGTGGCAGAAGATCTCTAACATTCAATCGAAACTAGAAGAATTATTGATGACGTATACAGAGGGAGGGACAAAGAAAGGGATTATATCCAAATTGTATAGGGTACTACAACTGGAATCTAACAATAACAATTTGGATGTCAAGGAAAAATGGGAATTGGAAGCAAATATTATAATAACGGATGGACACTGGGAAGAATCATTCAGAGCAGGGCATAAGGTAACTAGCAGTCCAACGTGGAGGGAGTTTGATTGGAAGATCAAAATGAGGTATTTTAACACCCCATCTATTACCTCAAAGTACAGTAATACCTCGGAAAGATGTTGGAGGGGCTGCGGTTTGGTAGGGGACTTTACACATATATTTTGGGATTGCCCTAAAATTTTAGATTATTGGAAGAATATTCAAAAGGAATTAGCACATGTTTTGGGTATTGACTTTAAATTAGATCCATCACTATACATACTGGGTATAATGCCAGATATTGTTATAGATGGGAACTTGATTTCCTTACTAAGAATTCTGCTTTTAATAGCAAAGAAAACAATCACAGCCTCTTGGTTGAAGCCACAACCTCCCAGTATAATGGAATGGAGAGAAAGGGTAAAAAGTGTGTTCATCATGGAGAAAATTACAGCAAGGTTACAGCTCAAGTCAGGCAGGTTTGACCAAAAATGGTTACCAGTAATACAGACAATGTCAGAACTCTAGTTACCTCTTTTATTTGTATATATATTTTGTTTTGTTTTTTTTATTTACTTTTCTCAACTTAATTGTATTTTATAATTGTACTTTATGTATATGTGGTTTATATGTATGCTTGTCATCTTATGTGAAAAATAAAAAGAAAGTTCAAAAAAAGAACTCCTTTCAGCCAGATGCCATCTCCTGTACAACCAGTCCCCTCTGGGTCTGGACGGGGTCAGGAAGCAAAGTTTCACATTCCCCTGACGGACTAAATACTGTACAAACACCAACATTCACCCTTGACTCATAACAATGAAAAAGACATCTTCTGGTAGCAGGGCTGTAGTCAAGACCACCTTAGTAGAGTCCAAGACCAGGACTAGTCGAGTCCAAGTCAAGACCGAGTCCAAATAGGTTTGAGTCCAAGACAAGACCGAGTCCAAAGAGGTTCGAGTCCAAGACAAGACCGAGTCCAGAACAGAAAAAAAGGTCTTATGCATGACAGTATCAAGACAATCATTTTGGGTTTCACTTCCCCTCCAATATTATTATCAACATAATAAAGACACCTGGACTCGGTCCAGACCAGAAACCATATTGGGCAAGACCAGTGGCAAAGACAAGTCCGAGTCCAAATACTAGCGAGTCCGAGACCATAGAAAAAGTCCAAGACCGGACTCAGTACTACAGCCCTGTCTGGTAGCATTGACCTGCTGCTGACATCTTTTAAAATCAGTTTGTTTATCGAGGAAACTGGAAGGAAATATGCAAATATTTCCAATATTTTCCTAACCACGTACTTAAAGTCATGTGTTTGTCAAAGCTGAGTGCATCAAAGAGGCAAACCAGACCTCACGTTTGATATATATAAAAACAAAACAAAAGTTATTTCATAATTAACTCAATGAAGCCAAGTCAAAGTATACGTCTATAAGCTGCATTCACTGTGAACTTTGCTTCCAACTCAAGCACAGGCTCCTAAATACAACTATACTTGGTTAACTTAACCCTCGTGTCGTCGCCCCGACGACCTGCAACTTTGTGTTTTTCTGGGTTGAAATTAACAGTTTGTTCTTTTTCTACACTTTTCTCAACGTTTGTCTATTTTATGTCACTTTGACTTATTATGTTTTAGTCAATTTTTTAACAATTTCTTTGTCGCGTTTTCCAATGTTTTTGATGTTTTTTTCATGCTCTTTTGTAGATTTTTTCAACATTTGTCACTTTTTTCAACGTTCTTTTCTGAAATAGAAAGTTTTTCTAAGCCGGTGAAATTTGACCCGAGGACAACACGAGGGTTAAGAGTGCATCTGATGACTTTGTGCTAATTTACTAATTTACTACTTATTTTTAAGTTTTTAGTATTTTACACAAGATGGTTTTTAGTATTAGTTTTTGGAAATTAATTACTCTTCGTTTTAGATATTTGCTGAATTATATGCATGTTATCAATTTGTTATCATTGAGTGCCACGATGCTAAAGATACTGTTGCTTTCATTATTACGAGAGAAGTTTCTGGGAAATGGTTTCATTTGCTGTGTGTGTGTGTGTGTGTGTGTGTGTGTGTGTGTGTGTGTGTGTGTGTGTGTGAGTGTGTGTGTGATCAAAAACGCTCAAAAACGTGCTAAGGGGATGATTGCAACCCATTGGAAGCCACCTCATGACTTATCCGTTCGTTCATGGATCCTGACTTTTTTGGACGTAACGTACATGTAACTTTCGGCGGCTCGTGTGGGTGGAGCCCCGGGGAAGACTTTGGAGAATTGGCACAGCGTTGCTGAGTCCTTAAGGTCACCGCTGTAGCCTTTTCTTTTGTGTGTGTGTGTGTGTGTGTGTGTGTGTGTGTGTGTGTGTGTGTATGTCTGCTTGTGTCGTTTTGTCTCCCTCCTTCCTGTTTTTCCTCTCTGATTTTGAGCCCTGGGACGTGTTCCTGTGTCCCAGTGTGTTGTTTATAACTGCCCGTGAATATTATGATTACATTTTTTTGGTTGTCTGGTTTGTCTGTAAATAATATATATAAAATAAGCTGCAGAGTAGAGGGAAGGAGAACCCACCCTTCCTGTTCTTCTTGTATTTTAGGAGTTAGGGCTGTGTTAAGGACCACTTAAGAACTCCTTTCAGCCAGATGCCATCTCCCTGTACTACCAGTCCCCTCTGGGTCTGGACGGAGGGGGTAAGGAAGCAAAGCTTCACGCTACCCCTGACGGACTAAATACTGTACCAACAGACACTCACCCTTGACACATAACAATGAAAAAGACATCCTCTGGGAGCCTTGACCTGCTGCTGACATTTTTCAAAATCTGTTTGTTTCTCTAGGAAACTGGAAGGAAATATGGAAATATTTCAAATCAGGAGCGGAGTAAACAGAACTCATGCTCCCTTCCTGAGACAGACAACCCTATTTGGGGTGGCTAAGCTCTCATGGGCTCTCTTCTCAGTCTCACTTGGGAGCAACTGAGACCAGGGCAACACCTAGTGGTAACATTTGATAAAACTTAATATCAAAACTGGTTTGAAATCTAGTCCGTGTTCCCGAAATCCCATTAAATATTAAGCCTTTGGGTTTTAAAAGTGTTGTACGTACCATGGCGACCCATTTGGAAACATCACTCGCATCGTGGTGGTGCGCTGTGCAGAGTCTCGTCTTCATGACGTAGTTTTCAATCTGCCGGTGTCAGTAAAGAGAAGACCAGAGAAAACACTTTGGAACCAGATTCCTTCAGGACTTGGCAGATTTCCACTGACCGCTCTGCTGTGTTGATCCAAAGAGAAAATGGTTACAGCAACATGGTTTATAATGAATATATGTAACAGTTAAAAAGTTTCAGGTTAAATGCTACTAAATGGGAATAATGTGCCACCTGCTGTTGTAAAGTTGCATATTAAGTTGAATATTATGTGTCTTTATTTAATTTCCCCATGTTTTTATATAGTTTACCGTCCGTTTATGTGTTTTATAGCCAGTAGAAGATCTCTCCGGTATAGCTAGCTAACTTTAACACGATGCCGTCTTTCCAGGCAGAGCATGCGCTGTTTGTCCACACGAGATGATGATTCTTCACTATTGTCCTTTGTTATACATGCAGGTATGTCACCGTATGTTGTTGTAATATTGAAACTTAAGGTTGAGGTATTTTCTACTGTTTATTTGCCTCCTGTGTGTTGAAATGTAACGACGTTACATAATTGTTTTCATATAATTGTTAACATAAATCGAAGAAATGCAAAAGGTAACTGTAGGGAATTTTGTGTAATTATACGTTTACATGTTATTTCTTACTTGCAAAAGTAAGAGGGAGAATTTGTCGTTTCATTTATTTAGTTTATGAGTTTCAATCCACTATACGATCAATGTGAGTTTTAGGAGTAGTGCGTACTTTATGGTAATCCTAAAAAAGCAACGGAGGATTTACCCCCAGGCAGAGCATGCGCTGTTCGTCCACATGAGATGACGATTCTACACTATTGTCCTTTGTGATGAATGCAGATGAGGATTAAACCTGCCGGGCTCCGAGAGATTCACTCGGGATAGGAGACATTTCACAGAGGTTACATATAGAAACATTTGCTGTCTAATATCCTTTCTATTTTGTATGAATGTTACTTATATTTAAAGCAAAAGATACTCAAAATGAACTTTAATGATTTTAAAGGTGATCCAAAACTTACCAGAGTTGTTGTTATGTTTACGACAGCTGCAGGAAAAGGTAATAAGTTAGTTTTCAGTACAAGGAATGCACACAACATACACACCATGTCTCCAAACTACACATAACACACTTATAATTAGCTACAGTGTAATTACACTACGCATTAAGCTACGCTATTAGATTGAAAACACAGAAAAGACAAGTAAATAACATGTTCTCAGTGAAGGAAACCAATATGACAGGTCTTAGACTCGAGTATTTCTATGGTGAAAACTTAAAAAAAAGTCTGAAAAGGGACGAAGATGTCACATTTTGTCCCTTTTTTACCATGGAGGACAACACAAGGGCTAAAATGGCTTCAGTTAAGGTTACCATGACAACGCTAACTTGCTAAAGAAGTTAGCTAGCTAGCTAGCTAGCACAGCTATGCTAACTAACGTTACTCGGCGGTTAACTTATAAAAAATAAAAAATAAACTTACCTGTTCTGTTTAGCTCCATCAATCAGAAAATTGGGTAAAATGTTGTAGGGAAGAAACCGAAAGCACCAGAATTTATATAAGGTAGCAAATTAATAATAATAATAATAATATTTGTTAGCCAGCTAGCTTGTTTAGCGTTAAGTTACAACATACCTCCAGGAGCAGCAACGTACCTTCCCAGGCTCAGTTACCCCGAAACCTTTCATCAGAGTCCGTGAGCTTCCCCCGGGAACTTTCCTCCAACTCCGCTTCTCCAGCCCGTCATTTCCCCCGAAACATTTCATCCATCTCCGCTTCTCCAGCCCGTCATTTCCCCCGAAACATTTCATCCATCTACCCCTCTCTAGTCCGTCATTTCCCCCGAAACATTTCATCCATCTACCCATCTCTAGTCCGTCATTTCCCCCGAAACATTTCATCCAACTCCGCTTCTCCAGTCCGTCATTTCCCCCGAAACATTTCATCCATCTACCCATCTCTAGTCCGTCATTTCCCCGGGAACATTTCATCCAACTCCGCTTCTCCAGCCCTTCATTTCCCCCGAAACATTTCATCCCTCTCCGCTTCTCCAGTCCGTCATTTCCCCGGGAACTCTCCATCCATCGAGGGTGAACCTGTTGAGATCCAGGTTCACAGCCGCCATCTCCATTGTTTAGCGACGTTAAAGGCGGCAACGAGCCCAACTGCCGAGCGCGTGACCGCGAGCGACTGTTTACCGTTGGTTTACCGCTGCGGTCAAGCGAGCCGCCATCTGGTATGGAAAGCCCAAAGTGGCATTAATACATTTTAACGCGTTTAACATCAAATTTTCATCATTTTTACGCAGCGTTTTTAGGACATCTCAAAAGTAATAATTCTTAGTTTTTCTGGAAGTATAGAAAGCCCCAAAAAACGAAGAAAGACCCATATTTCTAATAATAATAATTATAATAATTATATATACTACATACTGACTGTACTACATACTGACTGTACTACATACTGACTGTACTACATACTGACTACATACTATACTACATACTGACTGTACTAGTATACTTACTACTATACTACATACTGACTGTACTACATACTGGCTATACTACATACTGACTGTACTACATACTGACTATACTACATACTGACTATACTACATACTGACTGTACTACATACTGACTGTACTACATACTGACTATACTACATACTGACTGTACTACATACTGACTACATACTATACTACATACTGACTGTACTACATACTGACTACATACTATACTACATACTGACTGTACTACATACTGGCTATACTACATACTGACTGTACTACATACTGACTATACTACATACTGACTGTACTACATACTGACTATACTACATACTGACTGTACTACATACTGACTGTACTACATACTGACTATACTACATACTGACTATACTACATAGATGTTTCCATGACATTTGAATTTTTTTGTATTTTGTGGTAATTTTCCTTCAACTTTTCTCAAAAACTTTACAGTAAAATCACATGAAATTAGACACGGTCATAGTCACCGTCACCCTGAACAGGACTGTATAATTTATTAATTTATTATAATTTATTATGAATGTAATAACTGTACATTTCAGCTAACTGAAGGATTTTTTATGACAGAACATGAATTTTGTCACACATAACTTGTGAAGTATATATATATATATATATATATATATATATATATATATATATATATATATATATATATATATATATATGTACAAGTTGATCTTTGTGATTTCAGTGAAAACTTCCAAAAAACTTAATGACACCAAGTATTAGTACAAAATATCACCTTCATATTACCTCATATTGAACCTTAACACACACCCACACAGACACACACACACACACACACAGACACACACACACATACAAACACTTTAATGACACTAAATATTCATATTATTGAATACTTCATATACTTCATATTACCTCAGTTGAACCTTAAAACACAGACACACACACACACACACACACACACACACACACACAGACACTCAAACACACACACACACACTCAGACACGGACACACACAGACACTCAAACACACACTCAGACACTCAGACACAGACACACACACACACACACACACACACACACACACACACACACACACAGACACTCAAACACGGACACACACAGACACACACACACACACACACACACACACACACACACACACACAGACACTCAAACACACACACACACACACACACTGACACTCAGACACGGACACACACACTCAGACACACACACACACACACACACACACACACACACACAGACACTCACACACACACACACACACACACACACTGACACTCAGACACGGACACACACAATCAGACACAGACACACACACACACACACACACACACTGACACTCAGACACGGACACACACACTCAGACACACACACACACACACACTAGAATAGATAGAATACAAATATAAAAAAATGGTAACATCAACAAAATGTGATAACATACAGCAAATAAGTTACAGTAAGTGTGCGTAAGTTCTCAAATAACTCAAAATTACCATCTTTACATGTTTTCCAGAACCGGTTGTTGACTGATAATCACTGATAATGACTGATTTTGACTGATTTTGACTGATAGTGACTGATAACGACTGATAATGACTGATTATGACTGATAATGACTGATAATGACTGATAATGACTGATTTTGACTGATTTTGACTGATTATGACTGATAATGTCATTTTTTCTTGGGAGGAAAGTCTCACCGATGCCTCTAAAATGTCAGATGATTATTATCAACAGATATAGATAACTGGAATAAAGCACCGCGTCTTCCTCTTCTTCACTTCTCTACTTCTCGTTGCTGCATCCTGAGCTCAGGACCGCCCCGGTCCGTTGGGACGGGTTCTCAAAGGTCTGGACCACGGTCCCCATCCGGACCCAGCTCATACCTCATATACAGTACCTCCTAAAGGGTTTCTACTTGGAAATACATATACATGTTAGGATTATACTCCATTAGTGCACGTAGGTACTGAGCATGTGTGTGTGGCCTGTGTGTAATGTGTAATAACAATTAATAAAGTATACATTATTATTATATATTATATTATTAATTTCACTGCAATACATCCTGCTGTTATTGATATTATATTGCACATACGTTATATTGCACATACGTTATACTGCATGCACTTTATACTGCACATACTTTATAATGCAGGTACTTTATATTGTGCATGCTTTATATTATAAATACTTTATATTGCACATACTTGTTGCATATTTATACTGTTTCTCTTTTTACTTGTCTTCTGTCTCTTTTCCTTTTTCGGAGCCTTGCAACGAAATCCCGCTCATCTCCACATGTGAATGTGCAGCGAATGACAATAAAGTCTGTCCAAGTCTAAGTCTAGAATCCAACCAATCCAACCTAAGAAAGCCAGGACTACTATCCAATCAGAGGCAGCGTAGGGCGGGTCATGCCTTCTCCGTCTAAGAAAGCGTCTCCTCGAACACGAGCTCCATGAAGCCCACGACGGAGAGAAGCGTAGACCTTTGTTCTTCCAGATGTGGGTTCTCTCTTCAGGATCTGAGATCCTCGGCTCGTCAGTCTTGGGGGTCGACGCTCACGCGGATCTGCTCACAAAGCTTCGCCTCCTCCAGGCAGAGTGTGGGGGTCCCTACGTCCCAGTCAGGGCTCTGCAACACACAGAGTCAAAGTTTTAGCCCACGTGGAATCTGTGCTAATAGACCTTAACCCTGGTGTGGTCCTCGGGTCAAACTGACCCGTTTCTAAGTGTTTTATATCTGAAATATGGAGTTATTTCAACCAAATTACCCCAAAATAACGTGGATGATTCCATACAACATTCAGGTAACATTAATGATTATGTTCAGTGAATATTTTGGGTGTTTTATTAAATCTTATAGCATTTGAATTCTTTTTTTTAATGGTTTCAACCAGTATGGGGACTAAACTCTGACATCTACCATCTGAGATCCACTCAACATCCTCAGATCTTAACTATTAGCTAAAATAATTTATATTTTCTGCATTTTTAACTAAAAACGTATGTATAATTTGATATAAATGAGGTTTGTTGACCATGAATTCCAAGAATACGTGTAAAACCTGTTATTAAACCAGCTAGGGTTTTTTTAAAAGCGCCAAAAGCTGAAAAAAGTGAGAAAAACATCGGAAAAAGTCCCTTTTAGCCACTATCAGCATGTTGTTGTTGTTGTTGTTGTGCATCATGTCCACTAGAGGGCAGTCCAACATAAGCCTACAACAGCAGAAGCAATAAGAAGTAATATTATTAATAGTAATAATTATAATATTTTTTGATGGTAAAAAAGATTGACATCCTTAAATGTTAATTTAATTTAATTTGTCAAACCTCAGTTTTTGTGTTCAAGAAAGAAATGGCGTGAAAAATTAAGACAATTACTTCCAGGGCTGTAGACCTGCAGATCAAGACCACCTTTGTCAAGTCCAAGACAAGTCCAAGACCAGGACTAGTCAAGTCCAAGTCAAGACCGAGTCCAGGACAGAATAAAGGTCTTCTGCATGACAGTACCAAGACAATCATTTTGGGTTTCACTTTCCCTCCAATATTATTATCAACATAATAAAGACACCTGGACTCGGTCCAGACCAGAAGCCATGTTGGGCAAG
>JABXJD010001065.1:22500-30000 GCA_013375575.1 Percina caprodes
GGAAATTTTAGTTATGTTCTAGCGTTATGTTCTAGGAGCGTTATGTTCTAGCGTTATGTTCTAGCGTTATGTTCTAGCGTTATGTTCTAGCGTTATGTTCTAGCGTTATGTTCTAGCGTTATGTTCTAGGAGCGTTATGTTCTAGGAGCGTTATGTTCTAGCGTTATGTTCTAGCGTTATGTAGAAGTTAATAAGTTAGTGTAACGTAGTGTTGAAAATGTCAAAAAAAGTGACAAACATTGAAAAAAAGGGACAAAAATGTAAGAAAAGTTAAAACATCGATAACAAGCGTCAATAAAAGTGTTGATTTCCAACTGTGACGTGAGCGTGTCCGTGTCTTTGACCGTTATATTGTATAAAGTGTGTTCTGTGGGCGTCTCACTGTGTCTGCGGTTGAACGGCGGGCGGAGCCGGGTCCAGGGGGACCACCGGGGGCCGCGCTGCGCCCTGACCCGGATGTTGTAGTCGGAGTCGGAGCCCAGGTCAGAGGTCAGGTCGCAGTGGGTGTGGGGGGTCAGCTGACACTCGGGGGCGTCCACCCAGCTGTCATTCAGCACCGTCAGCTCAAACTCCCTGCACACACACACACACACACACACACACACACACACACACACACACACACACACACACACACACACACACACACACACACACACACACACACACACACACACACACACACACACACATAGACACACACACACACAGTCACACACACACACACACACACACACAGACAGACAGACAGACATACACACACACACACACACACACACACACACACAGACACAGACACAGACACAGACACACACACACACACACACACACACACACACACACACACACACACACATAGACACACACACACAGATAGACATACACACACACACACAGTCACACACACACACACACACACACACACACACACAGACACACACACACACACACACACACACACACAGACAGACAGACATACACACACACACACACACACACACACACACACACACACACACACACACACACACACACACACACACACACACACACCAAGGATTAAACTCTGCTGTGTTACATCTTCATCACAACCGGTTACATTCATTCCTGGAATTCATCGTCAATAAACCTCATTAACATGAACTTATACCTACTTATTAAGTTAAAAAAAAGCAGAAATTAGGATTTTTAAAATCCGAGGATGTGGATCACGGACTTGTCGTATATGTCAACGTTGAGACAAGAAATTACACTTTTCATTTTCAGATGCTATGAAGTAGAATCTGCTCAATGAGAGAAATGATCCGGTTCTTCATTCAACGGGAAACAGCGGGTATGGAACGTCTATGTAGTTTTAGAGGCGACTTGGTTCTGAGGAACCGATATTTCTGATACAGAGACTCTATAAACGGGTCAAATGTGACCCGAGGACAACATTTTGAGATATGACATGATATAATATGACATAATAAGACACAACATGGCTGCCCTTCTAGGTACGAGTGTTTCTTCTTATGACAACACAACGAGCTGTGTAATCTCAAACTGGAAATATTTGGCGTGCTCTGCAGAAGAAGTTATTATATTTAAGCCTTTCCTGAGCCTAGAAAACACCGCCATGCTTTATTAGTTCCAGGTTGGACGACTGTAACCCTCTCTATGTTGGTGTGTGTGTCTGTGTGTGTGTGTGTGTGTGTGTGTGTCTGTGTGTGTCTGTTTGTTTTTAAGGTTTTATGGTCCGCCCCGGAGGATTTGGCTGATATTTTAACTTTGCTTGAGCACAACCGGTCATTGCGGTCTTCAAATCAGCTGGTTTTAGAAGTCCCAAGGTCCAGGTGTAACAGGGGGCAGGCTTGCAGTAGGCAGTACTGAGACTCTGGGACAAGTTACTAGGATATAGGTCTTTTTAGGTCCAAACTCAAATTTATCTGTTAGTCTGGCTTTTAATACGCAGCAGTGGTGTGATTAATTCTCCTGTTGCTATGCAACCTGTTCTGATTTGACTGTTTTCTAAGTTCACTCTTTCTATTGGATGATTTTACTCGTTCTGTTGAGCACTGTGGATACCTGCTGGATGCTGTAAAGTGCTACATGAATACAATTAGACTGATTGATTATAGAGAGATAATTAGAGGTAATTACCCAAACTCCTTGCATGCCTCTGATTCATTGAAGCTGCATATTCTCTTTATTAATTTTAGCATCCAGATTGATTGAAAACCGCAGTGAGATGTAATTAGGTGCAGACATGAGTCAGCGCGTCGGCCCGTGGAGGACAGGTGTCCCTACCTGTTGGGTGACACCTATCACCGTGTACTAGCTACGCTCCAGCGGGTCGGCCCGTGGAGGTCAGGTGTCCCTACCTGTTGGGTGACACCTGTCACCGTGTACTAGCTACGCTCCAGCGGGTCGGACCGTGGAGGACAGGTGTCCCTACCTGTTGGGTGACACCTATCACCGCACTAGCCACGCCCAGAGGGTCGGATGGTGGAGGACAGGTGTCCCTACCTTGTGACACCTATCAGGCAGTACTAGCTACGCCCAGCGACGGCCTGGTGGAGGACAGGTGTCCCTACCTGTTGGGTGACACCTATCACCGTAGGTAGGCAGACGCCCAGCGGGTCGGATCATGGAGGACAGGTGTCCTACTCCTTTGGGTGACTAGGATGGTGGTACTAGCAGAGGCTCCAGCCAGTCGGACCGGGTGGAGGACAGGTGTCCTTACCTGTTGGGTGACACCTATCACCTGGTGGTACTAGGCAGACCCAGCGGTCCTTTAACCACTTTTTGGTGCTTTTGATGCTTGAGAGTCTTTACGGGCACAACACGTCCAACACGTCGTTATGCTCCTTTAGTGCCGTGTGAGTCAACTGTTGCAGACCACGGAGCACTTACAGTCAGGGCTCTAGTCAAGACCACCTTAGTCGAGTCCAAGACCAGACTAGACGAGTCCGAGTCCAAAAAGGTTGACTTGTCTTATGCATGACAGTATCAAGACAATCATTTTGGGTTTCACTTTCCTTCCAATATTATCAACATAATAAAGACACCTGACTCGGTCCAGACCAGAAGCCCAAAAGCTATATTGGCAAGACCAGTGGCCGAGACAGAGACAAGTCCGAGTCCAATACTAGCGGGCTGAGACTACACGACACCACATGGGCACACATACACACACACACACACACACGCACACATACGCACAGTCTCCACCTCTCCCACCTAACCTAGCAACAATATAACGTCCAGCTAGACGATGACACCATCAAACACACGGCTGGTTGGATCCTTCACTTTCTCACGATGTTTTAATACTTAACTACGTCTGATGAGACTTACAGACTTTACTGAAGGACCTCAGGAATTGACCCGTATGAACATTTCCCAGTGTGGTGCAGTACTTGTACTGCAGAAGGCTTTGAGAGAGTTGAAGACTTACAGCAGCCGCAGAATGTTCCTCCAAGTTAATTAAAGTGTTTCCTCTGTGACTGACAGCTGGCATGACGCAGGAGATGAAGGTAGAAACTAAAGCATCTCAAGTTAAGTGTTGTGTTGTTGTTGACCACACAGACACACCTGCGACGATTAGCACAGGTAACAGGCACACACCTGTGGTAATGAAGCACAGGTATGTGTGCTTTATTAGGTCAGAGTATTTAACTGACTCAGTGGGCGCGATGGTTATTAGGTAGGAACTCCTGAGGGATTCATTTTCTCTCTTTAACCTGCAGGTATCAGCTGTTTCTCTTCACTAGTCACTAGTCAGTCTGGTTTATTCCTTCTGAATGAATTCACTTTACTGACGCTAATATTACAAATACCTCCCAAACTATTGGAAACACAACACAAAATGGCCACAAAGAGACACAGAAAGACACAAAATCACTACAAAGAGACTTAAAGCGTCCATTTTCTGCTCATGTTCAGGTGCGTAATTGTATTTTGAGGTTGGACCAGAATAGGTTTCCATGGTTTCATTTGCTAAAAACACCATATTTTTGTTATTCTGCAGATCCTGTTTTCACCCTGTGTGTTCAGGTCTCTGTTTTATCTCCAGAGTGAGACATCTCTCTAGTTTTATCTCCAGAGTGAGACATCTCTCTAGTTTTATCTCCAGAGTGAGACATCTCTCTAGTTTTATCTCCAGAGTGAGACATCTCTCTAGTTTTAGGGGGTTTTAGAGGTGAAGATTTCTCCAGCTACCAATCCACATTCTATACTTTGGTCCGTATGTGATTTGAATCCCGACCTCTGGTTCCCAAACTCCAAATCCCTACGACTGAGCACTTCTGCATCCTTGTCCATTGTCAGGTATTAATGGACATGGCGCACTGGGTGGACAGGGTCCATGATGAAAGTTCCCGTTAACCCGTTCTCGTTACCCTTCCATAACTTACCCTGAACTGCATCGAGTAAAGCATCACAGAGGCCATCCTGGGGGCGCCATCAGCATGTGCCTTGTTGACGGACTTGGTGTGGAGACTCTGCTGGGAGCTGCAGCATCCAGACGCCTGTTTACACACGGAGATATTAATATTATTATTATTATTATTATTAGTTTTATTAGAGTGAGTTGTCTCTGTTTTTTCCAATGTAGATAAAATATATGAGTTTGTAATCGAGGAGTGAGACATCTACTAGATTATCTAAGGTGAGATTTTATGTTTTATTTCCAGAGTGAGACATGCTTTCCTACTTGATGCATCTAGCAAAATGATACTGTAGACGAAGGTCATCATCATCATCATCATCATCATCATCATCATCATCATCAGCTGATCAATCGGACTCTGGACAATGACGGAAGGAAGCGGTCGTGTTTAGAGGGCTCTGTTGGCATGGTTACCAGGCGACACCAACCATTGGAAAAAGTATCTTTTTTCGGGGATTAAAAATTGGGATTCCTCCTCAGGACTACGGCAGTGACCCTGCGCGCGCGTGTGTGTGTGTGTGTGTGTGTGTGTGTGTGTGTGTGTGTGTGTGTGCGTGTGTGTGTGTGTGCATGTTGTTGTGCAGTGTGTGTATTATTATTATTATTATTGTGTGTGTGTGTGTGTGTGTGTGTGTGTGTGTGTGTGTTGGCACCGTTCAGCAGGACCATGGTCAGCAGCAGACTCGGAGGTCTCATCTCAGAGTTTGTCTCCAGAACCAGAAGGAGGAAATTCATCTGGTCCTCACATCACAGCAACAACCTGCAGGAGCCAGAATACACACACACACACACACACACACACACACACACACACACACACACACACACACACACACACACATACACACACACATATGGCACACACACACACACACACACACACATACATACATACATATGCACACACACACACACACACACACACACACACACAAACACCACGAATACAGACACAGACACACACACGCACACACACAGAGACACACATACACACACACGCACACACACACACACAGACACGCACACACAGACACACACACACACACACACACACACACACACACACACACATTGAGTTCACTTTTAAACTTCTTTTCCTTTCTGTTTTCTTTTTTAACGCAATTAATTTCTTAAACTGCACTGAAGACGGTTATCTTTCAACAGAATGAGAAAAATATGTCGTCATGACAACAGAAGTGACACTGAAACTGCATTTCATCTTAAATAACAAATCCCACATCAACATCCCTGAATAAACAGAAAGAAATCTCTTTAAGTGAATGACAGCGACGTGTGAAGTCAAACAAATTCAATTTAAAGTAGATTGTAAGTTATATTGTATATTATAATTAGGTTGTAATCTTTACACATTTATATCATTTTAATTAATTCACAACGCATCATTACATCCATGCTGCACTGTAACTTATGTCTTATTCTATTTAAGCAGATTTTATTCTCTTTAACTGTTGTCTTCGGGTCAAATGGACCCGTTTTCCTATATCAATGTTCTTTTTAATTCCCCAAAATAACATGATTGATTCCACCAACGCTCTTTGCCAAGTACAAATCTCTACTTTCATTAATTTTGGGGCGTCTTATTCAATTTTATAGCATTTGAAACCAAATTGAAGTGTTTTGAAATAGTATTGAGTAAAAGTTGACATATTCCAGTCTGTGATTATCATCAACATCCATTCCTTTAATTTTAGTCTCAATAATTCCTAATTTCTGCTTTTCTAACTCAAACATTAGGTATAATTTCCTATAAATGAGGTTTATTGACCATAAATTCCAAAAATAACTGTAAAATCAAAGTTAATTTAGTGTTTTGTAGTGTTGAAAACATCAAAAAAAGTGACAAATGGGAAGAAAAAGGTGAAAAACATCGATAAAAAGCATCAACAAAGGTGTTAATTTTCTATTTTGAGGGTTAACAGATGTTCAACATGAACGTTGAAATGCCTTTTATAGAAATAAAGCTGCCTCACCTTTCATGCAGTCCACGTTTCTGGCTCCATCGTTAGGTTATCCAAGATAAAAACATAATAAAAAGCTTTAAATCCAGAGTGAAACGGCCGATAATGACCCAAAGAGTCCCTCTTTGGGGGTGAGATCCACCCGAGCAGGGACGAAGAGGAAGCCGTCTGGTGCGTGTTGTGTCAGCGCGGCTGCGATCTGTCCACGGTCTCCGGGGGAATGCTGGTGTGTCGGGATGCTGAGGCTGCAGAGCCGGTTCAGCTGGTTCTCCGCTGCCTCGGGGCCTCTGAAGGATCAGATCATTTAGAAGTTATGATTATGACTCCTCTGTGGTTCCTATAGAGCTGCTTCCCCTGCACAGTGTTACTCAGAGAGACAAGAACCAACACGAAGACACGCAGACACGACCATGAAGAGGTAGGAGACATAATGAGGATCAGTGCAAAGAGGCACGACTAGGAGGCAAAATGACCACAAGAGACATCAAGAGACACAAAGAGACACAAAGAGACACAAAATAGTTACAAAGAGACACAAAAGGAGCATAAAGAGACACAAAGAGACACAAAACAGTTACAAAGAGACACAAAGAGACACAAAACAGTTACAAAGAGACACAAAAGGAGCATAAAGAGACACAAAGAGACACAAAACAGTTACAAAGAGACACAAAGAGACACAAAACAGTTACAAAGAGACACAAAGAGACACAAAACAGCTACAAAAAGACACAAAGAGACACAAAACAGTTACAAAGAGACACAGAGAGACACTATAGGACCACAAAGAGACACAAAACAGTTACAAAAAGACACAAAGAGACACAAAACAGTTACAAAGAGACACAGAGAGACACCATAGGACCACAAAGAGACACAAATGGAACACAAAGAGACATCTGAAGTCTCTTTTATATAGACCTTAGTGGTCCCTAATACTGTATCTGAAGTCTCTTTTATATAGACCTTAGTGGTCCCTAATACTGTATCTGAAGTCTCTTTATATAGACCTTAGTGGTCCCTAATACTGTATCTGAAGTCTCTTTTATAGCCTATAGACCTTAGTGGTCCCTAATACTGTATCTGAAG